>APFE031574647.1:0-44128 GCA_000404065.3 Pinus taeda | reverse complement strand
CAAAAATTAACATGCTTTTTTCTTACCTTTCATATATGCAATAACATCTCTCCAGTTGATCTCTGCAACATTTCTGCAGACATTTCACATAGAACCAATTATAATGCATCAAATAAAGCATTTTCCATTTTACTTTGATGCTCCTTTTCCGTCACCCTTTCTCTTATTCCTTCATATCAAACATGCCTTGCTGCTTATTTTCCATCATATATTTTCTACTCATTTGGTGCTTCTTTACCTTATTTCTACTCTTTTCCCAGCAATGGCAATAATTCCATCACTCTATTGCTTAATGGCTATTGAGAGTCCCAAGTTTGTGTTGTCTATGGCATGTTACATCAGTGAATCTAATGTATTCTATTTGGGTTTGGTTAAGAGAATAGTATGATGCTATGGTAATTGAAGTTATGTATTAATGTTAGCCATATCTTGGTTTGTTTCGGTGATTTTTAGTGGATTGGATGATAACATCATTTGTTATGTTATGACTATGCAATACTAAGAAGAAGGTTAGAACTACATTGAGGGATTCAATCTAGTGAATTATTAGTTTTCTAAGAAGCACTAGGCTTTAAAGGAATATTCGGAAATGTCGCTCAAATTATCCTCATTTATAAGATAGTGCACTATAGGAATATAGACATGTATCCGAGGCCACATGAGACTTTAGCAACAATTTGTTTCTAGTTTGGATACGTTGTAGGCTGGGTAGATCTTTCCATAAATTTGGGAATCAAAGTTCTTAGCCACTTGGATTTACATGGAGTTACTAGATTAAAATTGATTGAGATATGTATTGGAAAAGGGAAGCAAAAATCATATATAAGGTGGGGCCCATTTTTTGAGCCTGTTGTACTGGCTACAACCACCCTCCAATTTTTTGCCTAGGCTTTGATTTTGGAGCTTTCCTTCATGTCCACAGGAGCTTATCTTACACTGATCCAAGTATTCATGCTTCAACTAAGACTTATATTTTTCATTTTTAATTGTGTTTCCACACTTACTTTATCTATATAACTCACAAGATGACCTCATGAGTTGGTCACACAGTTGTTCTAGGCTTGCCTCTAGAAACTGCACAATTCTTGAAGGTAATTAACCTTGATGATTGGAATTACGTAGTACAGATTGGAAGTCAACCTTGAGCTAAGAAATTGCACAATCATGGAACGTAGCCCAACAATGAGCCTAGAAGCTACATAATCCTCACTAAGCTCAAACAGTATGTAGAGCATTGAGCCAGAAATTTTCTTAGTTCCTTGGAATAGCACAATATTTCTTAGTGTTGTGCATGCCATGTTTCCTTGGAAAAGCAAGAAAAATAAAGGGAAAAACTAATCCCTAGGAAGTAGCGATATATTATTAGTTTCATGAAGGCAATACATTGCTATTTTTAGAAGTTTGCATCAAGTAACATTTTTCCTTCATTTTAGGTATGCGCAGCATGAACCCTCATTTGCTCAATTCTAGTTAATCAATGCCTCTAGAGCTCATCTGCACATTCAATCCTAGATCTCTAGAATTCCTAATGAGGTCAAGGAACCTTTGGTCGATTTGTCGTCGCTTTGTTGGGTGATTTTATCTTTTATCATTTTTTATAACCTTTTCTATCGATTTTTGTCGTTTCGCTTTTTTGAGTGTTGTTTTACTTATTTCTCTTCATAGTTGATGGGTTTTCAACTTGTTTTAACTTGTAAAAGTGTTTTTTTAAGTTCTAATTTTACTTTCAGAAGTGTCGCATCGGTTTTTTTTGTTTTTGCACTTATAATCGTCGTTGCGGCGAATCCCCTCACATACTTGATTTTCATTTTGTTTTATCAATTTCTGCACTTGATCCACATTGATTCATTCACACTTAGTTAGTTTTACATTCAATCTCACATCATTGCTCACTTCTGGTCACATTTCATACATCCATCGAGCAGATCAACACTTTCCTTGGCCAGATCTTGTCTTGCCTCGCTGGGAACTATGCAATCGAAAGGCTCACGCCATAAGCTTGGCCTCTGGAATTCTTTAGTGCACAGTACAGGATTTCCCTCGGTCAACCTATGACCTTGGCCACTAATACTAAATAATTCACAGTCTCTCCCAATATTTGCCTTGGATAGGACTCAATATTGCACAGTGTCAAGCCTCAGGCTTCATCCTTGGCTTTTGGGATTGTGCAATGCCAAGTTCCCACAACCATCCAATCTCCCTTATTGATAAAAACCACATAATCCTTCTCTCGAGTTTTCTTGTTTGTTGCTTGATAATTATTTGAAGGTATAATTTAGAAGCTAATTTTTTCTTGCCATGAGTGTCCTTTTGTCACACAGATATCACACTAGTGAAGAAATGTCTCCCAACAATCATTGTTAGCATGGCACCAAAGAGAGTTTCTTCAAAAGAGAACACAGAAAGTAGTACTGGGGAGGCAGTTGAGAAAACACAAGTAGACTTTCCAGTATGTGTAGAAACTCAACCTTTTATAGAAAATGAGTTGACACTAGCATGGAAGCAAGTTAATGAAGCTCTTTTGGTAGAGATCCTTGAGGAAAATCTAGAGGACAAATCCAGAAGCAGCACCAGTAGAAAGAAAGAATCTCATACAGAAGAAGGCAAAGGGAAAGGTTGTTGATAGTCTAGGGGGAGAACAAAGTTGAAAGATGAAAGTGGATCAAATTCTTATGAAAGAAGCTTTAGTAGTAGAAGTGAAGAGGAAGGAGAGGATATAAAGAGTAGAGAAAAATAAGAGAGAAACATAGAGCTCACAGGAAGAAGAATTGAGATTGAAGAAAGAAGAGCAAGAACGAAAGAGAGAACGAGAGATGAAGAGGAAAGAACAAGAAGAGAAGAAGAAGTAGGAAGAAGAATAAATGGGGGACACCATAACTGAAGAAACATTTCCATTACAATTTGAAGAGAAATAATAGAACCAACCAACAACAGAGGAGGCGGGTGAACAAGTGCAGGATCAGGAAATTTCTCAATAGATTGAAGACTTATTTGAATTTTTATATATGGAGTTGGAATTGGAGCCACAAAATAGGGATTTTCTCGTGATGCCTAGTACACCATAGGTCTGAGTGAAGAGCGAGATGTTTTCCCTCTTGATGATGATCGAGTAATGGATGTGTACAATATGTCATATAATGAACTTTAGAAGAGGATTTTACAAGAACAAAGAAAACATTTTCTAGATCATCGTGCATCACTTGCATCCATTAAAGAAAGGGTAATAGTGGCAGACACCAAAACAAGTCCAAAAGTTAGAAAATGATATATTACAAAGAAATGGAACACATAAAATATTGCATAGATAAAAACACAGAAAATGCATAAAGCAAGAGAGACACATATATTGGGCTATGTCCACGGAGAAACATTTTGTCCTTCCTTTTATATTATCCAACAAAATGAAGAGATACAACCTACAAAAAATCCACTGTAATTCCCTCTTCACTCTAACATAATCTCCTCTCTCTTTCTCGCTTAGAAGAGACATACACATAGACACAATACAGTTCCCTCATATATAGCGAGGGAATTCTTTCTAGGGAAAAATACCCTAAATTAAACATAACTTCTACCATCATATCTTTGCCTAATGAAAAACCTAGATTGACTATGAAACTACAACATTTTACAAGGAAATTTTACATCTATTTTTAGCTTTGAGGGCATTGCGACCCAAACCCCTGCAAAGGGGGGGCTCATAAAAATAACCATCGCCCCCCTGGCGGCGGAAATATGGGCAATTTTGCTGCCTCACTATGAACTGGGGTCCACTGTGGTGATACCTTTGAGTAGCGAAGATAATTAGGCTCTACACCCAATAATCACCCACTTGGATATTAAATATAGCAACTCCATCGCTGCTTCATTTACTAGAAAATGACTACACTGTGGACCTTGTTGTTTATCATCTTCATCATCATACATGAAGACCAATCGAAACCAAGAAGAATCTTAGTTCCTGCCTGGTTGCAACTTTTTTAACATATCTGCAGGATTCTGGCTAGTTTGTATCTTTTCCAGCATCAAGTGTTCATCTTCCAACACCAGTCGTATGAAATGGTACTTGAGATGTATATGTCTAGTCTTGGAATGAAATATTGACTTCTTTTTAAGATGAATGTCATCCAGGTGGATATTGGTGGCCACCCACCTATTCCACTTGGACCTCCACCATTGGTTCTTTTAGTTTTTTTAGTTTCCTTAATTGTAGCACAATTTACTATTTTTGGAAGCTTTTTAGGTCCTAAACTTCCAGAGCCATTTTGAGGCCCTAAACGACTTTTTTTGGGAAAATCACTAGAAGAAATTTTGATTTTTATGATTTTTCAATTTAGTAATCATTGTTAGTAGTTTTTGTCCATGGATAGGTCTTTCGAAGGAGGTATTGTATGTGTCAAACGAAGATCGTATGTGAAAGTTACGAGCCCGGGAAGTTGATGTACCAATTTACACCAACGAGACCCATAATATGGTGTTTCATATCCTAGGTTAGGTTTTTGGATGTTTTGGGGTTTTCCATTATTTGTTAATAATAAATATCCCTTCAAGCCTCATGTTGGCATTATGATATAGGTCTTGTCCTTGATGGAAACTCACTCAATTGAAAGATCATGGTGTAGCATGTCAACTTGAAGAAAGAGAGGTATATAGATCAGACTACAAAGAATGAATAAAGAGAGGTATACGCAGGTTCACATTGACCAAGTTGCGCATACATGTAGGTTAAATGAACACAAGTGGCATATATGTACACACGCACTTTCACAGAAGGAAAAGCGCGTATATGTTGGAAAACTAAGTTTTTGGTTTGAGGTATTTGGTCCAAGGTATTTTGATCCATGGTATTGGTCCAAGGTATTTGGTCCGAGGTATTGACCCTACGTATTTGGTCCAAGGTATTGGTCCTAAGTGGTTTTGATCCATGGTATTGAAAAGGCCTAAAACTATATGAGGAGAAGATCATTAGGCCAAGGGGTGCAAGTATCGAATATCTGATGAAGTGTGAGATCTAGTATGCAAGTTATTAGCTTATGGTGCTTTGTTGGATTTGAACCAAGGATGAACCTTAGTGGTTGATGAGGGATAATATCTAATGATGGATAGGGATCTTAAGGCTTAAAATTAATTATCATTATATGGTTTGATCATGTATAGTCTAGATATGAATACTAATACATGTGTTATTTTGTAAATGTTATGATCTGGGTATAACTCAAGTCTGGAATAGTTGCAAAATTATGAATTAATATTTACATATGTGTACATTGGTTGGCTTTGATAAAATTGTGTGTACATGGTGGTTCGACACATGGAAGTAGTGTATAACTTATGAAGTATGTTTCAGTTGCTTTCGTTTGCTGTTGCAGAGTTCTGGGTTCTGCTTTGGGTTTTGGTGATTATATTCCGGTGACAGTGTTCTGAATGATCAGATTCAAGTTGTGATGATTGAGTTTCAGTGATTGGTTGATGCAGATGTAATTGATGATTGTATTGTAGTTATGATGTTGTTGATGGGTCCAGTATGAAAATTGAATGAAACGTGACCTTCCGATTGTGGTGTTGTGTTCCAGGAGTATCTAGCCTGAAAATTCATGAAACGTGGTCCCTGCTAGAAGAGTGAAGTTTTCTATAGGCTGGAACCTACATAGTAGTAAGCATGTTGGCTAGTACAAGAGCTAGGGGGTTGTATCTCCCTTCCAGTAGTAGCTGGAGAACGAGAGAAGGTTGTAGTCTTCTGTAGGTGGGTGCCTGTGTACTGGTATGAGTCTACACCAGTACAAGATTGTAAACAAATTTTCTTATTATTAAAAGAAGATAGAGACCACAACAATAGGTGGTTTTTACCGACATTTGGGTTTCCACCATATATCTTGGTGTTCATGTGTGTTTCTTATGTATGATGCTTTATTATACTTTTACTGCACTATCTAATAAATCTCTGATATACTCGTTAAATTTCAATACATGATAAACTATCTAAATCAAAAGTTCTCTGCATATACGCTTGTTGATTTAAGTATAGTCTCGTGCACACACTAGTTCACTTAGCTCAAGTAGAATATATAAATATGTTTGGGAAATTAAATTATTGATCTGATAATACTAATTCACCCTCCTCTCAATATTATTTCCAACAATTGGTATCAGAGCAGGTCCTTTAGAAGAAGCTTGATCACTTGAAGGGAGATCCATCATCATGAGTAATCAAGAAAGCATGGGATTCATCAAAACACCAATATTTGATGGGAGCAACTTTGTTTATTAGAAAATAAGAACCACAACCTATCTAGAATCACTTAGAAGGGATGTATAGGAAATTGTGGAAGGAGGATATACATTTCCAACAGAAAGTCCTATAGATGCGACAGGTAAGAAGAAATTTGAAACCAGTGCCAGAGCTATCAATACCTTATTGGGAAGTTTGTCACAATCAGAGTTTTTCAAATTCATGTAGCTCAAATAAACCAAAGAAATATGGGACAAAATCGTTCTGAGCTACAAAGGAGACTCTCAGGTAAAACGTGCTAAACTTCAAACTCTTAGAATTCAGTATGAAACTCTTAAGATGATGATAATTTTTGGGATGCTTTAGAAGAAGAAGACCTTCATGAAGAAATTTCTAAACTCAAAATATGTTTACAAGAAAATAATATGATTATAGAAAAACACAATGAAAAACTAGAATGTGAAATTGTGGGTATAAGAAAGGATCTTGAGAAAATGAAATCTCTCATCTTAGATTTTCTAAAGGATCAGAAATCTTAGATGAAATTATCAAGTATAGTGTTCTCCTTTGATAAAGACAGATCTTGTATATACTAAAGAAGCATCTCAATCACATAAGCTGTCAACCTACACTAAAAGCTATCTTGATGCAGCAAAGACCAGTGAACAGTATGACATTCGTCAGCAAAGGCATAAAGCAGATCACCAGGTAAATCAGACTCAATTTATTCCAAGGATGAATAGAAGCCACAACCAATGTCAGGTAAATCATACTCATTTTGCTCCAAATATGAATATCAATAGAAACTACAATCACCAAGTCAATAGATTCCATAGTCGCAGGAACTTCTTTAATGGGAAATGTTTTTCATGTCATAATTTTGGAAACAAAGCTACTCAATGTGTTTCTTACAAAACCATCATGACTAGAGAATCAAAAAATCAAAGTAATGTAATAGGGATCAAGAAAAGTTCCTATAATAACTTCTCTGTTCTTGAAAATGAAATAAAATGCTCAATCTGTAACAACTTTGGTCATGAAGAATCTGAATTCGGGAGAAAATTTTGGCAATCATCTTAAAAGGAGAAAAATCCATTAAATCCCATGATATGGAGAAGGAAATAATCTCAAACAAAAAGATGTGGTATAGCCTTTTATGCATAAGGACAAGAAAATTAGTGGTACATCGACAGTGGATGCTCAAAACAGACGACATGTGACAAAGAAAAACTTCACTCATATAATTCCTTAGAAAAGGAAAGAAATGTCTCATTTGGAAATGGCACTTCTGCTATCATAAAAGGTAAAGGATCCATTTTCTTGAAAGGAGAGGTTAAATTTGGAAATGTTATGTATGTAGATGGTTTAAATCATAACCTGTTGAATGTCATTCAAATGTGTGATCAAGGAAATGAAGTGGTGTTTCGATCAAACAGATGTGTTGTTCGTGAACTTGATATAGGGGAGACTGTGATCAAAGGTATAAGAACTCCATAAAACTTATACATACTCAAGGGAGGATAACAACAGTATTAGCTAAGAAAAACTGATGAGAACTGGATGTGGCATAGAAGATTGGGACATCTAAGCTTTTCTCAAATAAGAAAGCATGCAGATTCAGGCTTGTTCGTGATCTTCTAGATATCAAAATCCCTAAAAATATAATATGCAAACCATGTCACTTTAGTAAGAAAACCAAAGCTCACTTCATCGAAAAAGAAGGGTTGGCTAGTAAGCCTCTTGAACTTCTTCATACTGATTTATGTGGACCATCAAGGAAAAGGTCACCTCGTGGAGAAGAATACTTTATTTTGTTCATTGATGATTTTTCCAGAATGTGTAGGATAATTCTGCTAAAGCATCAATATGAAGCATTCGAAAAGTTCCAAGCCTTCAAAGATTTTGTTGAAAATAAATTAGATCGAATAATCAAATGCCTCAGATCTGATCGAGGAGGGGAATTTACCTCGAATGAATTCTTTGACTTTTGTGAATAACGTGGAATAAAAATGCAATACTCCACCACAAGGGCTCCTCAGCAAAATGGTGTGGTATAAAGAACGAATATAATTGTTCAACAAATGGCTCGAGCTATGCTAGATGAATCTGGAATTCCTGCAACCTTCTAGGGTAAAGTTGAATTCACCGCCGTAACTATTCTCAACCAAGCAAATGTTCAGGTAAATAGCACTCAAATTCCACATGAACTTTGGTATGGTAAGACTCCTACTGTAAAATACTTTAACGTTTTTGGAAGCAAATGTTATATCAAAAGCACTAATGAAAAATTTGGTAAGTTTGAGCCCAAAGTAGATGAAGGTATTCTGCTTGGTTACTCTTCCTAAAGTAAAGGGTATAAATGTTATAATAAAAGACTTGGGAAAATTGTTGAAAGTATTGATGTTGTAGTTGATGAAGCATGCAAAAATACAAAACAAACAAAAACGAAATAATATGACAATGAAGAAGATGGGGAGTATTTTCCCACATCAAATCACGATGATATTGAAGAAGAAACCAATGAAGCACCAGAAGAAGAGATAATAGTAGAAGAAAAGAATCCATCCGGGTATGTTCAGAAAAATCATCTAGAAACTCAAATTTTAGGAGAGAAAGAGGCAAGTGTACAGACAAGAAGAACTGTTACAGAAACCTCAAGCTATCTGGCATTACTATCCACCACCAAACCTCAAAATGTAACTAAAGTATGCAAAGATGAATCTTGGGAATTAGTTCCTAGAACTCATGATAAAAATATTATAGGAACTAAATGGATATTCAAAAACAAGATGAATGAAAAAGGAGAAGTCATTAGAAACAAGGCCAGACTTGTTTGTAATGGGTATGCTCAATAGAAAGGTATAGATTTTGAAGAAACTTTTGCACCTGTTGCTAGACTTGAAGCCATAAGGATGTTTCTTGGTCTTTAGAGCTTTCAGAAATTCAAAGTATACCAAATGGATGTAAAATCTGCTTTCCTTAATGGAGATTTAGAAGAAGAAGTTTATATTGAACAACCAGAAGGATTTATTCTTGGAAATGTTGTAAAACCTATATGCAGACTCAAAAAGGCTCTCTTTGGTCTGAAACAGGCTCCAAGGGCCTAGTATTATTGTCTTGATAGCTATCTACACCAAAAAAGTTTTCAAAAGGTTCAACAGATAACAATCTATATACAAAGATTGACACTGATAAATTGCTAATTATTGTTGTTTATGTTGATGATATCATTTTTGGTAGCAATGAAGAATCCATGAGTCAGAATTTTGCTTCGGTAATGCAGCAAGAATTTGAAATGTCCTTGCTTGTTGAGCTTACCTATTTTCTTGGTCTACAAGTTCAACAAAATAAAGATGGTATTTTTCTTTCACAAACCAAATATCTCAAACAGATCTTGAAAAGGTACGGCATGGAAGATTCTAAACCTGTATGTACCCCAATGGTAATAGGATGCAATCTCAGCTCAAGTGATGAATCAACAATAGTACATCAACCAACTCACAGATCCATGATTGGCAGTCTGCTTTATCTAACAAGTACCCAACTTGACATCATGCATGCAATAGGAATATTTGGAATATTCCAAGCAAATTCAAAGGAATGACACCTTCAGGCAGTCAAAATAATTTTCAAATATATTCAAGGAACTCAAAACATTGGTTTATGGTATACTAGACATACATATCTCACTCTTCATACATATACAGATGCAAATTGGGCATGAAGTGTTGATGATAGAAAAAGTACTAGTGGTGGTGCACTCTATATGGGTTCCAGGTTAGCGTCTTGGTTCAGCAAGAAACAAAGTTCAATTGCGCTATCTACAACTAAAGTAGAATATGTGGTTGTTGCATCTTGTTGCACACAACTACTTTGGATGATGCAAACCTTGCAAGACATGTAGATCACATGTACTTCACCCATCCCCATTCTATGTGATAATACAAGTGCCATCAATATTTCCAAGAATCCAGTCATGCACTCTAAGACCAAGCACATACCCATCAAATACCATTTTCTACATGAACAAGTGCTTGAACAAAAGGTCAAATTGGAGTATGTTCCCTCCAAAGAACAGGTTGCTGATATATTCACTAAACCACTGCCTAGAGTGACATTTGAATATCTCATACAAAAGCTAGGAGTAGTTGGTACATCATCCTCCTATTAAATCCAACTTTTTTAGAAAAAGGCTATTATATGCGTGTTTCATGGAGTAAAGTCACTTACACACGTGGTTTTCTATGGGTAAAGGAGTGTATATGTGTTTCAGACAAGAAAAATAGTGGGGAAAGATCTAATATGGGTGCTCTAACAAATATTGATGATTAATGTCTATATGCTTTGTTCATTAATTTTATCTGACTGACAAAGATGTCTTGACAATTGACCTGTTAAAAATGCACAAGTAGCACAGGTTGAGGGGGAGCATTAGCCTTCACATACATTTATCATTGTTGGCATTATGGTTGTTGAGTCCAGCTATGGCTTCAGGTATTTATACCATTTGTTACTCAAGTCATGTAAAATTCTAGGAAGTGATATGTCTTCTCATACATTTCAATGAGTCCTCTTGGACAAATCATGTAATTTGTATCCCCACTTTACATGGGATGGATGATGTAATATTTCTTTTTTTTTTCATGTATAAACAATTGGTATATCCCCGCTTAGTTGGGTGGATGAGTCAAATTTGGTATATCCCCACTCGGTTGGGAGATGGATGAATGTATGAGCCATTGGTGATAGGAAGGTCATCCTCACATAGTTGAGTTATAGAGTCATGTTATTCTAGAAAATAATTTTTTGCAGACTCTACTTGTACTCAGGAAGAGCATGGCTGGTTTCAGTACATCTTAGCATGTACAAAAGGGGAAGCTCAATCAGAGTTTTCAGCGTGTACTCAGGGGGAGCATGACCAGCATAATGTATGTCAAAGGGAGAAATTATCTTGGTCCACCCTTTGTCCGTAATGTTAAAGGGGGAGAGTGACGTGGTGTTGTTGTTGCCATCAATTCCAAAGGGGGAGATTGTTGGCATTATGATATAGGTGTTGTCCTTCATGGCAACTCACTCAGACTAAAGATCACGGTGCATCATGTCAACTTGAAGAAAGAGAGGTATACATATCAGACTACAAAGAATGAAGAAAGAGAGGTATACACAGGTTCACCTTAAACAAGTTGCGTATACACATAGGTTCATTGAACACAAGTGGCGTATACATACACATGCACTTTAACAGAAGGAAAAGCACATATATGTTGGAAAACTAAGTTTTTGGTTCGATGTATTTGGTACAAGGTATTTTGATCCATGGTATTGGTCCAAGATATTTGGTCCGAGGTATTGACCCTAAGTATTTGGTCCAAGGTATTGGTCCTGTTAGGATTCTAAGAAAATCTCCTAGGTTGTAGCTTGGAGATGCCTGGTAACATATAAATTCAACTATTGTTGCAAGGTTTAATGGAAAGAATGATGGTTTGGTTCAAGCCAGATAACCGTTTCTACTCTGTTTCACTCTAGACATGCATGAACACCCTTAGACTAGAAGGCTTTAGACCACAAATGCTCATAGTTTAAATATTAGGTGAATATGGAGAATAATAACCACACGAACAAATACACAAGACTATGTGATGGTCGACTGCAACTAGTACTGAAACCTGCAAATCTAGTCTATTAATGCAAAGACAGGATGACAACTCTACTACATTAGATAGAAAGAAGCTTGAGCAACCTATTCAATGATGCATTCAAGATTCTAACACAGAGATAAGATGACAATTATCTAGTGCTAAACATCAAGAGATGAAGAACACAACATATCAAGTACAAGCTTAGAATAGAGGAAAATGGACAATGAGCAGTTAACAACAAAAGAAGCTTGTGTTTACTGAAAATGAAGATGAGACACTGCAAGTGACAAAATGTCTACAGCCTCCAGAAGTTGAACCTTACATCAAATTCGAAACCTCATTACATCTTTCTCTTGGGTATTTATAAATTTACATTACAATGGCACCTGGCTATTTAGGTATGGAGGGGTCATAATTGACCACCAACTACATTTAGTTGTCTATTGGAGTCTTTGGATGAGGTTGCTTGGTTCACTGGGAAAATCTGATTTGTACAACTGTTGTGTTGTCCTTTAGGCAGTTGGAACGGTAGAAGAATTGAAGTCCAAGACTGATAAATTCTATTATAGAGTCGTGCTATGTCCCTTTCTCCTTTTGGCCATGCTTTATGTTTAATGTGATTGTTGGGGATATTACTGTAACTGATCCTGGTAGAGCTAGTCATCTCCTTTTCGGGTGATAGAATGGTGAAGGACGTGGGATGCATGGGTAGATGGATAGTTGGGATGAGAGAGAATTATGATCGTCGGATCGGGGAAATGGATAGCAGAAATGGAAATCAGCACTAGACACCGCCGATGAGCGATCATTGATGATCGGATTGGCGGGTCGCAATAGCGAAGGCAAATCGGCACAAACCATGGGGAGATGGCAATGGTGATCGGTGATTAAACGAGGAACGTCTATCGTACACATGGATCGACGGACCAAATCACAATGGAAGATCACAGATCAGGGAGATCAAGGGGTAGAGCCTTTACATATAGTGACATGAGATTGCAATCAGATCGCATCGCAATATCACATCGGTAAAAACCAAAGGGGTGAGGTTTTATGGTTGGTTTGGCTTTGCATTTAGAGCTGGGGCCAAAACAGACTTTGTCAAATTTTAGAATATTTGTTTAGGGAACAGGAAAGGCTTAGAGGTAAGTAGGGTGGAGGAAGAGGAAGGGAAAAGTGAGCAATGCGAGCCCCCTTTGGACACAACCAAATAGGCCATGCTTCTTTCTGACCTTAGAAAGTTAGTGCTGCATAGCAGAGCTAATAGGTACTAAGTGGTTTTGATCTATGGTATATAAGGAGGAGAAGGTCATTAGGCCAAGGGGTGCAAGTATCAAATATCTAATAAAGTGTGAGATCTAGTATGTAGGTTATTGCCTTATGGTGCTTTGTTGGATCGGAACCAAGGATGAACCTTAGTGGTTGATGAGGGATAAGATCTAATCATGGATCGGGATCTTAAGGATTAAAATGAATTATCATTATATGGTTTTATCATGTATAGTCTAGATCTAAATACTGACGCATGCGTTATTCTGTAAATGTTATGGGCTGGGTATAATTGAAGTCTGGAAGAGCTACACAATTATGAATTAATATTTACAGATGTGTACACTAGTTGTCTTTGGTAAAAGTGCGTATACACGTTGGCTCGACACATGGAAGTAGTGTATACCCTATGAAGTATGTTTCAATTGTTTCTGTTTGTTGTTGCAGAGTTTTAGGTTCTGCTTTGGGGTTATGGTGACTGTATTCTGGTGACAATGTTATGAATGATTAGATTCAAGTTGTGATGATTGAGTTTCAGTGATTGGTTGATGTAGATGTACTTGATGAATATATTGTGTTTATGATGTTTTTGATGGGTCTAGTATGAAAATTGAATAAAATGTGGCCTTCATATTGTGGTGTTGTGTTCTAGGAGTATCCAGTTTGAAAATTCATGAAAAGCGGTCCATGGTAGAAGGGTGGAGTTTTATGTAGGCTGGCACCTATGTACTAGTAAGCATATTGACTAGTACAAGAGCTAGGGGGTTGTAGCTCCCTTGCAGTAGTAGCTGGAGAATGAGAGAAGGTTGTAGTCTTCTGGAGGTGGGTGCCTACGTACTGGTATGAAGTTGCACCAGTACAAGATTGTAAACATATTTTATTATTATCAAAATAAGACAGAGATGACAACAGTAGGTGGCTTTTACCCACATTGGATTTCCACCTTATATCTTGGTGTTCAGTGTGTTTCTTATGTGTGATGCTTTATTCTAATTTTACTGCACTATCTAATAAATCTATGATATACTGGTTAAAGTTCAATACATGATAAACTGTCTAAGTCAAAATTTCTCTGCATATATGCTGGTTGCTTTAACTACAGTCGTGTGTACATGCTAGTTCACTTAGCTAAAGTAGCGTATATAAATATGCTTGGGAAATTAAACTATTGATATGATAATACTGATTCACCCCCCTTTCAGTATTATTTCCAACACCTCATTGTAACACATTGCAAATATATGTAGCCGACACATATCTTCTTAGAAATAAGCTACCATTTCTTGAGCTAGTCTTATTTCCATTCTGTTTGTAAGCATATTTCAGTATTTTTTTATTAATAAAATGAAGTTTTATTTATGTTGCATATTTGTATTTATGGTTATATCTGTAATTTGTTGCATTCCTGTTTAAATTCAGACCAGAATGGAACTTTGGTTGTCACTGTATAACTTGCCAACCTCCTTCTTCTTACCCAATTCATCTAGAAATATATGTAACCAAATAGTTTATTCACTAGCTTATGTAGCAGCAACATACTCTTCTTTTGTCGTTGAGAGTGAAACAACACTCTACAATTTTGAAACCCAATGAGAAGTTGTTCCACCTACAGTAAACACATACCTTGTGGTGCTCCTTGTGTTATATCTATCACCTATAATATCTTCATCAACATATCCTTGTAGAGAAATGTTTCAACCACCAAAGCATAATTTTTGATATGTGGTACCTCTATAATGCCTGAGAATCCACTTCACTGCCATCCAATGTTATTTTCCTGGATTGTTCATGTACCTACTTACAAATTCCACTGCATGTGCCATATCATGCCTTGTGCAAACCATTGCTTACATTAAACTTCCAACTGCTAATGCATATGGAAATTTATACATATAATCCATCTCTTCCTAAGTCTTGGGACACATTTCCTTACTTAGATGGAAATGGACGGCCAAAGTTATAGTAACTGGTTTTTCATTTTTCATATTAAATATTTCCAACACCTTTTGTATGTACTCACTCTAAGACAATGTTAATTTGCGATTTTTCTTGTCTCTAGTTATTCTCATACCAAGGATTTGTTTTGCAACACCCAAATCCTTCATTGTAAAATAATTTTCCAATTTTCCTTTGAGTACATTTATTTTTTCATGTTAGACATTGCAACAATCATGTCATCTACATACAATAATACTATAATATAGCTTCCATCATTTTGCATTTTGAAATAAATACAATGATTAGAGTGACATCTACTACAACCTCGTTCAAACATAAGCCTGTCAAAATTTAGATACCACTACCTTGGAGCTTTTTTTAAGCCATACGAGCTCTTCTTTAACCTGCACACTAGTTTCTCCTTCCCTTTGACCTCATATCCTTATGGTTGCTACATATAGATCTCTTCCTCCAAATCACCACGAAGAAAGTTTGTCTTTACATCTAACTGCTCAATATGAGAATCTTTTGCTACTACTAGACTTAAAATAGTTCTGATTGAAATAATTTTAACAACAGGAAAAAATATCTCATCGAAGTGTATAGCTTTTTCTTATGTAAAACACTTCACCACAATTCTAACTGTATACATTTTCTACCTCCATCTTCTTCCTTCAACCTGTAAACCCATTGATTATGCAATGTTGTTTTACTTGCAAGCAACTTGACTAATTCCGAAGTCTGGTTATGTACAAAGGAGTCCATCTCTTCTTTCATGGCTAGCTCTCACTTCTTTCTAGTTTCTACGTGGACTGGTTTTTCATAACATTCTAGTTCACCATAATTAGTTAATAATACATAATATAATGAAGGAGAGTATTTTTTAGGGGGTCTACTTATCCTAGTAGATCTTCTAACACCACTTTCAAGTGTTTGAGGTGTCTATTTTTGTTGTTGTTCTTGATGTTGATCATTATGATTTCCAGGGACCTTTACTTTTTCTGTGATCTCATCAAGCACTGTGTATTCTCTGTTTTCTTTTTCCTATTCCATATCTTGCATCTTATCCTTATACAAAACTTTCTATTCAATATGACATCTCTTCTCATAATGATTTTGTGGTTTTCATAATCATATAAGTGATAACCAAAATCATTCACACCATGTCCAATAAAGGTACATTTCTTTGATTTTGCCTCAAGCTTTATTCTATTTTCTTTATTAATCTGGATAAAGGCTTCACAACCAAAAGTCTTTAAAAATGAGTAGTTTACCTTTTTACCTGTCCACGCCTCCTCTAGAATACCTCCATCCAAGGAACTTTAAGGCCCTCTATTTATTAGATAAGCATCAGTATCTACAACATCGGCACAAAATTTTCAAGGCAATCCTGCATGCAATCTCATGTGCCTTGCACACTCCATGATTGTCTTGTTCATCCTTTCAGACACGCCATTTTCTTGTGGTGTTCCTAGAACTGTTTTCTTTCTTCGAATTCCATGCTATGAACAGTGCTTATCAAATTCTTTACTACAATATTCACCTCCATTGTCTGATCTGAGACATACCAACCTTTTTCCTGTCTCATTTTCAACCAAATCTTTCCATTTCTTGAAAGTATCAAATACATAAGATTTGTTTGAATATAGTAAATCTAGGTTTTTTTTTGTTGCATCATTAATAAAAGTAACATAATAATGGGATCCATCGAGAGATGATACCTAAGAAAGTCCCCATACATTTATATGCACAAGCTCTAACTTTTCGCTCTTCCTTTCTTTCCCAACTCTAAGGAATCTGACTCTCTTTTGTTTTCCATAAACAAAATTCTCACAGAATTCAAAATCAACATGCTCCAAAACTCACAACAAATTTCTTGATTGAAGAATCTTCATCCCCTTCTCACTCAAGTGCCCAATCCTATGATGCCACAATGTTGTATCTGCTCCTATAGAGGTTAAAGCATTAAAAAAAATAGAAATACCATTGCATAAATACAATGTACCAACCTTTTCTCCTTTCTCTATTACCAGAGCTCCTTTAGTGACCTTCTAGGTTTTAGCTGTAAAAGTAGTTACACAACGTTCACCCCCAACTACCCCGCTGAAATTAGATTTTTCTTTAGATCTAGAAAATTCCTTAATCCTTCAATAGCCATTGGTTTCCATTCAGTAGTTTTATGAAAACATTATCCATTCCAATGATTTTACAAGGTTTATCACCACCCAAATGAACCTGTCCAAAATTTCCTTGAAGATAATCATGAAAATGTTTCCTATGAGGTGTGGCATGGAATGAGAACCCTACATCTACCACCCATGCATCAATAATATTTCCTAATAAAAGAATCAATGTGTCTTGCAACACATCACCTGTCACATTCCCTTCATGATTGTTTTCTTGTTTCGCATCTCCTTCTTTTCCATTCTGAGACTTACAGTCTTTCTTCAGGTGTCCTTTCTTCCCGTATTTCCAGCACACTATCCTTGATATGGAATTCGATTTTCCTTTCCTTGAATTACGATGATATCTTGGGCTCTTTCCTCTTTCCATTTTTCTTCCCCTAGTCTCTGCAGTTAGGGCATTACTTGATGCCTCAAGCGTTTCCTCGATATGAATTGCACTGACAAAATCATTAAACTTTAAAGTACTAGATCGAGAGACAAAGTTACTGATGACCGTAATTAAACCATTCCAACTTTATGGAATTGAGCTAAGGTTCTCTCCACTTCCGCATGTTTTCTCTTAATGTGTATGGTGTCCATCTGTAGGGCAAGGGTTTGCAACATCTCACTCTTGAAATCCTCCAGCATGTTTCCAATTTCACCCTTGATGGATACATTGGAAGAGGATGGATTGACCATAGGTTGTATACCCGTACCCTTTTTCCTAGCTACCCTAGAATGGTTTCTAAAGACAGTCTTGATATCCTCATAGGGTAACTGGAAGATGTCCCCTCCTGCTAACAAGTTTAGGGTATCCTGAAGATCTTCCCTTACTACTCTAAGAAGGACTAGCTTCAGTGACTCAGAGAAAAGTGTGCACCTGGCCCTTTTGTAGCTAAGTTGGAATCTTTCTTCATAATTCTCTAGGTATTCATCATGCCCTAAGGTCATTCTAAAAATTTCCTCTTTGGTGTCTTTAGACCTACAGTAGTCTCGATACATATTGTGGAAGGCTTACTGCATCTAAGCCCAAGTGGTGATGTTATCCCTAGGTAAACCCATGAAACAACGTAAAGTTGCATCCTTGAGAGTGGATGGGAATAGTTTTATCTTCTACTCATCATTTGTGTAGTCATAGGTTCGACATATGACAACAAATTCAAATAAGAAAGTGTTTGGATATTCTATGGTCAGGCCATGGAAATGAGGAAGGGAAAAGGAGCTTATATTCTTCATCTTTGAATCCCCGTTGGTTTCCCTAATGAGGAAGGCACCCTCAGCTCCTTCTCTATTCCCTCTGTCATTTCTATTTTCAACCATTGGATCAGTAGGAATGGGTTCTTATTCTTCTTTTCCCCTTGTAGGCTCCTTAAATATTTATGGTTGCTCACCTAAGGGTTCCTCTAGTTCACAGCCACCAAAGAAGAGGGAAGGTTGGGTGTTTGAAGTAGTGGGGGTATTTGGCAAAAATTTCTCTAAGTTATCCCTATTCCTAAGAGGCATGAAAAAAAATGTTTTTTTGTTTTGTTTTATTTTGAGTTTTCTTCAAACTCTGAAAGTGATTGCAGAATTGAAATTGCAGACTGAATGAAAACTAACTACTTGAATGAAATCTTACTTGTAGAATGGGAAGGAAAGAAAAGAATGTAGAATGGAAAAGAAAGCAACTAAATTACTCTTGCAATAACTAAAACTAATAACATAATATCAAAAACAAGAAATTGAAGAAAGAAAGTACTAATCACATATTACTCAGACACCTCCCTGGAAATGATGCCAAAAAGTGATGAGAACCAATCTTGCAGCAAGAATGTTGCAACTCCTCGGGCTACCAAATTTACTTTATCAACCCGAGATTCGTACAAACTTGGAGGTAACAATGTTGCATACATAAGTAAAAGTGATGGTTCTTCCCTTTTGTCACTATTCAATTGGCGAGAGACCACTAGGTTTTTTCAAGATAGACTTCTATGGATTCAGAAGAAGCTTGATTACTGAGGAGGGAAAGAGAAATTGCTACTAATAGAAAGCTTGGCTACTACAATAAGGAAAATGATTGAAATCCAATGCTAAAATCACACCATTTTCTAGCTAACTTCTAAGAGACTATGCTTTAGAAAGAATGCTAAGTTAACATGTATGAAATTCTACTATCCTAAGCATGTAAGTTCAAAACATCAAACATTACTATTGTGCATGTAATGACTAGAATAAATTTGTTTTTCTTCTTAACTTTTTTTTTTTTTATGGAAGAGTGTGAAAGCTAATCTCTTTTGGTGATGTGGCAGGTGGCCTAGAAAAGTTGGTGGATGGTTGGAAGGTTTAGGAGACCCTTAGGTGACCTTGTCTGGCTTCATAGAGGATTTTCCCTCAATTTGGCCTCAAAATAGAGCACTACAGGAAAACCTACAAGATGTCCTAAAGACCTACAGGATTCTCTGTATTTCTACAAGATACAACCGAGGGAAAATGATGGGTGTTGAAGGTGATGGAAGGCTTAGGGAAGGTGGTTGGTGGATGGAATGAAGCAATAAAATGCCTAGGATCACTTAGAACTCAAAACCAAGGTTAGGAGATGGTTACATTTTCTCAACATGCTTGGAGAAGTTTCCTTGTAAAATGATGAAATTGGTGAGGGTCTTAGTGAAATTAAGGAATGATCATGGATGGATGAAGCATATTTCAGTATCTTATATTAATAAAATGAAGTTTTATTTATGTTGCATCTTTGTATTTATGGTTATATCTTTAATTTGTTGCATTCTTGTTTAAATTCGAACTGGGATGGCACTTTGGCTATCACTGTATAACTTGCCCAACTCCTTCTTCTTACCCAATTTATCTAGAAATATTTGTAACCAAATAGTTTATTCACTAGCTTCTATAGCAACAACATACTCTTCTTCCGTAGTGGCAACATAGTCTTCTGTAGTAGCAACATACTCCATTTTTTTATGAATCTCGACAAAGGCTTCACAACCAAAAGTCTTTAGAAATGAGTAGTTTACGTTTTTACATATCCATGCCTCCTCTAGAATACCTCCATCCAAGGAACTTGAAGGCCCTTTATTTATTAGATAAGAATTAGTATCTACAACATCTGCACAAAATTTTCAAGGCAATCATGCATGAAATCTCATGCACCTTCCACACTCCATGATTGTCCTATTCATCCTTTCTGACACACCATTTTCCTGTGGTGTTCCTAGAACTATCTTCTCTCTTCAAATTCCATGCTATGAACAATACTTATCAAATTATTTGCTACAATATTCACCTCCATTATCGGATCTGAGACACTTCAACATTTTTCCTATCTCATTTTCAACCAAATCTTTCCATTTCTTGAAAGTATCAAATAAATAAGATTTATTTTGAGTGAGTATACTTATTTAGCTTGGAGTGAGTATACTTATTTAGAGGAGCAAGTGTTCTTGACTTCAATATTCCACTATTGGGGCTAGGTCTCCATTAATGGTGTATGTATGAATGGAAATTTCACTTTTGATAAAATCATAGTCGACACACTTTCATGCATATGTTGTGAATATAGTAGGAATATTCTTATTGTATTTGAAATGTATGTTGTTTAACTTACACTTATGGTTATGAACTATTTCATTTGAATTTGTATGAGAATTATTGAATGCATGTTGTTGTATTAATTCATTACTTTAACTTGTCACCTAATGAATCAGTGCATCATTTTCACAATTTTTTCATGCATATTTTCTTTGAATTTTGAAATATGAAGTTGATTGGAATGTCTTGTCAAGAAGATTTGAATATATTGTTCACATTTTAGAAAATCTACACGAGTTAGAATCTTTTGAACCACTTCCAACATACCTCAGTGTTAGAGTTGAACAAGAATATGTGATGAATGATGATTCTCTTCCTTCCACACATCTCCTTCATCATCCTTACATTTCTCACAATTCTGTCATTTCCGTTGAATCTTGTGAAAATTTAGTTTATGATGTTGTTACTACTTCTTGTCATTCCCAGAACACATGGGATGCCCATTTTTCATCGAGATGTGGAGAGGAACACTATTCTATGCTAAATCCTCCTAATCTCTCATCTCATCTTTCTGAAAACTTAGAGGGTGAAATTCCTTGTTTTCAGTGTTCCTCTCATTGAGATTCATCAGATCATGAGGATGCCTCTATTTGTAATCTCGAAATTTTTTATCGTGACTTTCGTGACCTTTTCATTGATTCATTCAATCACGATGCAATCCTCACTGAGCTCAGAAACTGTGTAGTGCACTAAGCGGGAAAGTTCCCAAGTTCCCTAGAATTGTGCAATATTTCTCAACAACATGCATGAAAAGCTTCCCTGGAAAAGAAAGAAAACTAAAGGGAAAAGAGCATCCATAGTAAGTAGCGATCCATTACTAGTTTCTTGAAGGTGGCACATTGCTATTTTTAGAAGTTTCTTCCAAGTGTCGCTTTTTCTTAATTTTAGGCATGCATGCCATAAACCCTCATTTGCTAAAATCCATTTAATTGACACCTCTAGAACTCATTTTCACATTCAATCTCAGAGCTTTATCATTCCTGAGGAGTTCAACGAACCTTTTGTGGATTTGTTGTCGCCTTTCCGAGTGAGTTTCATTTTTTTCACTTTTTGCCACTTTTTTGTTGCTTTTTGTCGTTTCGTTTGTGTGAGTGTTGTTTTACTTATTTCTCTTCATAGTTGCTGGTGTTTCAAATCATTTTAACTTGTACAAGTGTTGTTTTAATTTTTTATTTTCCTTTCAGAAGTGTCACATCGGTTTTCTGGTTTTACATCGATAGTCGCCGTTATGGATTATAATCTAGCCTTACCACCCATAGTGTAAGAATATGATGATATCCATATTTCTTTTCTTAACAAGTATGTGCATGATTCCAATCATGTTGTTTATTAGTTTGTGCTATAAGTGGAATATGGGGGACAATTTCAACAAAAACCACAATGAATTCTAAATCAGAGGCATATCGCACTTCAAAATTGATAAATTGAGTAGGTTAAGGTGCAGCGGAAGAAATTTAGACTAGATGAGGCCACTTGGGAAATGGATGATGAAATGAGGGTATCATACCCATTTTTTTTTACTATATAAGTCAATGTAAAAATAGCTTTGTATATAAATATCAATATAAATTTTTTGTTCAGGAATAGAACATTGAGAATGGTATTCCTCTGAGGGGATAGCATATATGACAACCGTTTTTCCTACCCCTCATTTAAATGTCACCATGAACTATAAATCATGTATATAATATGGAAATGTAACAAAATTACTAGATTGGAGGAGTGGGCACAAATTCAAAGGTATGAGGAGGAGTTTCTTGTAAATCCAAGCCATTGCATTTATTTTTTCAACAATCTCCATGATGAATTTATGGCCCTCTAGTAGGGAATGAAAAGCATGTAGTATAGGATGTAAGGTCCATACAATCCTTATTCCTTGGGGTCGTGTTTTGGAAGTCAACATGCAAAGGAGACATATAAGAGGAGAATTGAAAAGGTGTGGTGGGGTGAAGGGGTGGTACAAATAGGATTTGTGGGAGAGATTATTTCAATGATGTGCATACTAGAATAACAAGAGAGTTTGTTGGTGAAGGATCCTAGGGAGTAGCATTGGTGGAAGAGCGAGAGTATGTTGAGAATTGTGGGGTGAAGGGAAGGAAAGAGAAGAAAAGGTGGATACATTATGTATTCTGAAGGCTTGCGGGGTGGTATTCATGTATATCGACAATGAGATGTTCATGTATATTTTCTCATGGTTATGAGGGGCTTGAGGCATATATGTTAATAATATTCTCTTGTACTATAGTGATATTTAAATGGTCATGAAGGATTTTCTGATGTGTTCAGTTGACTGTCACTAATATATTATGAATATCATTGATATGTGTCACTTGATGATTGTTGAGAGTCCCTAATTGGTATTGTGTGTGACATGTTAGATCAGTGAATTTGATGGAGTCTATTCGGAGTCCATTAATAGACTAGTATGATTCTACAATACTTTAATTTACAAAGGAATGTTATCCATAACTTGGCTTATTTTAGAGTCTGCTAGTGGTTATGTTGATATCTACATTTCTTGTGTTATGGCTATGTATAATAAATGAAAGGTTAGTTCTATAATTATGAATTAATTCCTATGAATAATTAGTGTTTTGAGAAACACTTGGCTTCAAGTGAATTGTAGGAAAACTCTTTGAAATTATTAGAATGTATAATCTATTGTATTATAGAGATGTAGACTTGTATTCGAGGTTGGATGAGAATTTAGAACAAATTTTTACCTAGGTCAGATATGTTATAGGTGCCATGGATGTATTCATAAGTTTGGGCATTTAAGCAATTAGTAATTTGCATTTACCTAGAGGTACTAGACTCAAATTGATCTAGATATGTCTTAGGAAAGTGTAGACATGTCAAATTTGGGAGGAGTCCCATTTTGGGAGCCCAAAGGCGAGTAGATCAATGTGCATTTTGGTTAGATTTCAAATGAAATCCATGGGGGGTAGATTTAGTGAGAGCTTGACATGAGACCATATATTCTTTCAAGAAGAAAATGTATCTCAGAATCTAGAACATCTAGGGGTCACAACCAAGATGCAAGATTGTGAAGTGAGGATGTGACCTAGGCGCGAATGTATATTCATGTAGGAGGTATTATAGGGATTCAGGGGTCTAGGAATTTGGTCCATGTACAAATATCTTGCACCATACGATATCACTTAGAACTAAATATAAGAAAATCCATGATTTTCGTTGAGGGGGTAAGGCCTAGTGGGACCCACTAACTAGACTGAGGTGGTAGCTACCACAAGGGATTAGTGAGGCTACGTGCACACCACCTAGGGATTCTAGAGGGATATGAATCATTTAACATAGCACTTTATTAGTGTGCTACACAATAAGTACAAATGGCCATTTAGGGTGGTCATGGGGAGGATTTTCTCATGATACCTCGAACCATGAAAGGATGTCATAGGGTAAGGTGACATCATCATGATACCAATATGATGTCAACATGATAGGGAAAAATGATGATATTGAGATTAAGAAATGAGGATGCCACATTAATGCTATGGTGGGGTTGCATATGACATATACATGATTTTGCTAAAGACCATGGCCACATAAAATATAATAATGATTTTGGGCTGAAATTAAAGTGTGTATAACTTCTACAATAGTTCTCAAAGTAGCTATTATAACAAAAGATATAAAATACCACAATATCTCTAATGACACTATTCCTACTACAATACACTACATATAATAATAAATATAATGCCTCAAAGATTTTCCACAAAATTTATATTCCCAAATTATTATAACTTCCATGATACTTCCCAAATATCTATTTACAACCATTTTGAATTTCCTTGTACAGATACTCCAAAATAAAATATGAAAAATAAAATGGAACAAAAAACCCTCACAACCCAAGAATGGACATTGATACCACTTCTTTTCCTGCTGAATGATAAATATGACTAATAAAAAAGATATCAGATCTAGTTTAAAACTCAGACTGAAACATTAAATGATACGTAAAACACACGCATTCAATACCTTTCCGTGCTACCTTCATGGGCTTCTTCAAGGTATATATCTTAGCAAATCAACCTCTTTTTTGTCTCGTTCCAAGAACTCCCTTTCAATCAAATCTTCAATTCGCCTTTTAATTTGCTTGAAATCTAGCTTGAATAGCCCTTCAACTTCCTGAGCACATTCACTCACAAGTATTTTGTATTGTAAAGCCCTTTTTGCCTTCATAATGCGTACTATGGATGCATCAATAAGAAAACGTCTGTCCTTATGAATATCCTCCTCCGACGATGATTTTTTCTTCTCGCTCAGCAGTGGCATTGGAAGTTTTACCTTCCCTTTTTTATCTGTAAAATTAAAATTGATTTTGAAGTCATCTGATGCAGTTACCGTGGTTGTATCTAGAATCTTGAGAAGAATTTTATACTTGTCACAGGCCAGTGAATATAGAAGTCCATCAATTTCTTCCTCTGCCAAATTCAACTGGTTTTTGATGTTGGAATAACTCAACTTCTCAGTGGCATTGAACAACAATAATATCGCTGTTTGGCAAGTTGTTGCTATCAATTTCAGTGATCTTCTATCAAACTTACCAATTATAGTACAGGATCCCAAGGAATATATCCATTTAAGCTTTTGATGTTGGGCTTCTGCAGAATAATAGTCTTTAAATGCTTCAACACATCTAACCATCTCTGGAGGTAAATTAATGTGAGGGCACTTGTATGTTGGCCAAAATCTAGTTGTCAGCACTGTGGCTGTAAACTCTATTCCCAGATGTATATTTCTATTATTTTTAAGATATGTTTCGAATTTACTTTGTCTCTCCTGCGATCCTGTCCAATCCGTTAACATACCAGCAATCTGTGACGTTAATTGATCACCACATTTCTGCTTCAGCTTTGACAATATGCTCTGCTCATAACCAATATTTGCACGTTTGCCGAGCAGAATTCTACGAGTTAGTTTTTCTCTGTAGGATTCAACAAACCGATCTTTATCCCAGATATACTCTACAAATTCCACCACATTTTCAATTATGTCGTCTCTGCTCAACGTTTCATTGCTGCTATCCTCTTCAAGTACAGTATCACAAAGTGTAGCCAGCCATTCAGCACTGCTACTTCCTGCAATTCCTTTATTACAGAACACCTCAAATACTTCTTTCAAAACCCTGGAAAAAATAGTGTTCTCCTGAAAGACATCAACATCAACATAATATTTCGTATACTGGTCACGTAATTCTATAACCTTCCTCACAAACGCAAACACTTCCCGCAACAATAAACTTTTATCCCTTCTGTCTGCATTATGCTTTAGCACGGCATCTTCAGCTTGTTTAACAGGTGGTGTTACTTCACTAATAACATGCTGCTTAAAAATATTTGCAATTGTTTCCCACCCATTAGGTACACTATCAAATAGCCTCCCCATCATCAAAATATCTTTATATCTATGTTCCCTTAGCAAGGAAGGGCATCCTGAATGTTCATCCTCAAGAAGATATGTCATCAAATGGGAAAACAATACACTTTTTACTTTGTCTAATACCTTTTGCTCGCTGCTCCGATGCAAATATCTGGCAACTATTTCCTTCTCGAGTATGAAAGATTCATCCACCCTTGACATATAGTCCGTATAGCTGGAATCTTCTAAAATCCACGAAGAAGCCTTCCGAGAGTAGAAATCTGCAGTATGTTCCAACATGGCCACTTCAAAATCATTTGTATAGAAATCCATGTCAACCTCCAGAAAAATGGCGACAACATCCTTCAAAAGGCTCTCATCTCTTGGCTCTCCTTCGCGCTCTTCATCAATAAGAGCAATCGCCGCATTCTTCACATTAATTCGGATTTCCCGAAAAGCAAGGTCTCGGAAGTACACGACGCCAACTTCTCCGACTGAAAGAACGAAGCGATTCCACGTATCCAAATAGTGGAAGAAAACTACCATCGAACGGAGCATGACCTTGAAAATTTTCCAGCGTTTGATAAGTTCTCTAGCCAACAATTGGTCATCAGTCTGTTCCCTCAAAGCCGGTGAAACCATTAAGGTTATGTACTCTTTAATGGAATCCACGTATCTATAATACAGTTCCGGTTTCTCGCCAATAGAGCAGACGATATTGTAAATAGTCATTTTCTCGTCCATAGGCACCACAAAGTTGACATCATCTTCCAACCGGCTACTCAGCTGTAGGATAGCTTTGTAAATAAAAGCCCAACCTTCTTCCAGATCAAACATTTTGTCTTGCAATAGCCCATCCTTCCTGCACGTTCATGATACTTCCACTACTACTCGTCATTTCGAAACCAAAGCTAACTGTTTTCTTACGGAGAGAATACTCGGTTATCAGAAGGTATGATAGCAGAGTACGCGCTCCACTCTAGAGAAGGTTAAGAATCTGCTTGTGGTAAACGAGTGATTGCAACTTTGTATTTATAATAT
The DNA here is from genome assembly GCA_000404065.3 of Pinus taeda. Lineage (NCBI taxonomy): Eukaryota > Viridiplantae > Streptophyta > Pinopsida > Pinales > Pinaceae > Pinus > Pinus taeda. Next base: position 16,877 of record APFE031574647.1, on the reverse strand, counting down.
CGTTAAGGCTGGGTTATGCAACTTTGTATTTATAATATCGTTAAGGCTGGGTTATGTGGGCCCGGCATGTGAATGTCCCGTCGGTGTTCATGATATTTATTTTTATTTCATTTCATTTTGCCCATAACAATAAAATTTAAAATTAGAATAATAATAATAGAGAAGTAAATTATATGGTGCTATTTTTGTAAAATTATATATATATATATATATATATATATTTTTAAGATTATTTAAAATAATTTTTCATATTATCTGATATTATTATGATGAGAGTATGTGTATGTTCTATTTTTAATATTTTATATTTTTGTGTAAATTAGAGTCTCCACAAATTAGTAGGGCCTTTGTCTCTAATATACCATGATTTTTATGTTTATGTAAATGGGAGCATATATAAGGGAAAGTCACACTTTATTAGAGGGCATTTACAAATAGTGGGGATTGATAGGGAATTATGTGTTTGTTCTAGCTATAATATGGCATGATGTTTATGGTCATTAAAATGGGTGAATCCATAATGGAGTGAGATCTTCTTTTACTAATATAATGGTTGATTATTCATATGTTATTGAGACAATCAGCATAAGGCAACCTTCTTACTCCACCTCCACCTAGATCCTTATAGTTATTGAAATGAGGGTATTTGTAAGGGAGTGAATCATTATATTGAAACAATAATTGATTTATTGATTTACAATAAGCGGCATCCAAAAAGTAGTGATGCCTTTCACTAACATACTGGGCATCCACAAGGAAGTGGTGCTTCCTACTAACATATTGGGCATCATTTGATGAAAATGAAGGCACCCACAAGGATATGGCCTCTTGTTTTAACATAATGGTTGATTGGATACATGATGAGTATGTGGTATGTTTGTATTTTCCAAGATACACTTCGCAAGTTTTTTATCAGATGTTCTTGGGATAAAATTACATAATTAAGCAAAAAACTCATAATGCATTGCCAAAAGCTCACTACTAAGCATGGAACTTGAGCAAAATCTCATAATGTGTTGTCAAAAATTCATAATAGCATTGAACTCGTACACAACTTATGTTGAGAAATGGCAACAAAAAATTCCAATTTAATTTGTCCTTGAATTAAACTGAGAATTAAAATCAAATTCTATTCTCATAGCAACTTATAAATAGTTAATTAAGTTTAATTACCTTAATTAGCATAGGAATTTCCAGTTGGAAGTCTTTCTGGAGTCATGTATGTGTTATCCCTAAGTTTTAGGGGCTCAGTATGAGTTTAAAGTGAGTTGTAAATTAGATAATTGAGTTTAATGAGTTATGTTCAGTTACATTAGTTCCAAACTATTTGTGGAACTAATAAAGAGTTAATACTCAATTGGTGCACTAGTGCATCCACAAGTGTCACTGTAGTTAACTGAAGATTCCCTCATCAGAAACTCATCCATGTCAATTATGAGAAAGACCCAGTTGAGACTAGAGTGCAGGGACAATATACGATGAGTTTTGTGATTTACTGAGTTGTATAGGTCATGCATGCAATTAGAAAAGAACCTATGTTTGGATTACGCACTTTTGGAAGGATGAATTCCCTTTACATACAGGCTATTCATCCTAGGAATTATGAAAGAGATTAGGGGCTTCGAGAGCTGCTGAATAGGCTAAGGATTTGGCTTGAGCTAGCTTTTGAGCTGAGAGACTTGAGCATAATTGTGTGGAATTGTTCTAGTGAGAACAAGCTTTGTATTTCACTCATATTTCCGATATGTAAGACAAATAGCGAGGTTTTGAGCATTGGCTTTCCATAGATACATGTTGGGTCATGTGCCATTGATTTATCTTCTTCTTTCTCATATTCTTTTCATTGATCTATTGGCTTTCGCTGGTTGAAAGTAGAAGTATATTCTTGTCCTGTGCTTTAATAAATTGCATGAGCTTGTGAATGTATAGGATTTTCTACATGATATTAGAACTAAGAACAATATGGTAGATGATATTTCGAAGTTTTTAGTTTTGGGTTACATGTGAAATTTGAATTTGCAATACATACTTTTGGATCGGCTCATGGCGTGATGAACTTGGAAGTGTTGGAATCATGGTTGCCGAGGATGATCTAATAAGTCTTACTCTTCTAGGGCTCCCAAAGAGTTGGCATAATTATCAAGACTTTATCAATGGCTGAGAGAAGCTGTTGGGTTAGGAACGACTGTGGTTGGATTTGATGTAGGAGGAGATCAAGAGGAACACCAGGCATGGCTCTTCATCAAAGACAGATGATGAATAGAATCATGCCTTGACGATTAAGTTGAAGAAGGGGAAAGGGAAAGCTTCTCATTCCAAAGTGGATTCTTATCATGGAGGTAAGATGAAAGACATGATGAAATTTAAGTGCTTTCATTGTCACGATCTCGGCCATTTTGATGCAAATTTTCAACTCAAGAAATCCAAAAAGAAGTCCTCACGAGGAGCGACATGTGAGGCTTTGATGTCTCAATTAGAATTGGACTTTTCCCTCATTGCATGCATGGTATCATAAATGATGCGGAGTGTATGTTACTTAGACAATGTAGCTTCATTCCACATGACTCGTGACAAGGATTTATTTAGTGATATGGAGGAGAAATATCTCAAGATGCATATCGGGATGGGTGATGATGGGAAGTATAGTGTTATTGAATTGGGAAAAATTCTTTTCAGAGGAATCGTGGGGCCCCACTCACCTTGAAGAATGCTATGTATGTTCCTTGGCAGAAGAAGAACTTGGTATCTATTTCCATACTTGAGGATAGAGGCTTTGCTGTGATATTCTCAAAAGGAAAGGTGTTCCTTCGACACATAGACATGGGTCAAGTAAAGAGGATAGGGATTCAAGTGAAGAATGTTTATAAGTTGGAGGTAGAGGAGTGTGATTCTTTGAAAACAAAAGTAGATAGGGTGCAGAGCCAAGACGTTGGTGAGTTTTGGCACAGGCGATTGGGCCACCTGCATCATGGGGCTTTGAATATATTGCAATAAATCTATATCAGTCTTCCCAAGGGTACACTTGAGCTAGTTGATATATGCAAGGGATGTACTTTGGGAAAATACACCAAGTCTTCCTTACATGATAGAGACAATTGAGTAGAGGCTATTCTAGAGCTAGTCCATTAAGATGTGTGTGGACCATTCTCAACAACATCCACGACCAAACACAGGTATTATGTTATATTTTTTGATGAATTTTCTTGAAAATGCTCGATATTTTTCATGCAGAAAAAGGATCAAACTTTCACAATGTTTTGTGAGTTTAAGGAATTGGTGGAGAAAGAGTCAGGAAATAAGGTTAAATTTATACGAAGTGATAACAATGGTGAGTATGTCTCAAACGAGTTTAAGAACTTCTCTACAACGAAAGGGCTTAAACGGGAGTTGATGGTACCCCATAACCCTCAGCAAAATGGGGTGGCTGAGAGGAGGAACAAAAGCATAGTAGGGGCAGTGAGGGTGATGTTTCATGATTAGGGCCGACAACTACACTTGGGGTTTGAGGCATGCAACACAACGGTTTATGTTTGAAACTGTATCCCACATCAGATACTTGAGATGAAGACACCAGAGGAGGCTTACCCCTTTAAGAGGCTGGATGTTGGTCAATTCAATATTTTTGCGTCATCGGTATATTTCCATGTCACCAAACATGCACAGAAGAATCTTGAGTCGAAAACAGAGTTAGGGATATTTGTGGGGTACACTAATAAACCTCACAAATATCCAGTTTACTTTTTGACCAACAATATGACAGTGGTTAGCATTGATGTCAAATTCGATGAGGAGAAGGCCATGTGAGTTTCCCTTGAGAGGGAGCTTGAGCTACATGCAAATGAGGATATTTTTTGTCCTAAGCTTAAGGAGCCTCAAATTGATGTGGGGAAATGACATGTAGAGGATCTGGAAAGTGGAGACATAAACTCAGGTGGAGTCTTCTAGAGAGGGAAGAAAATGCACAAGATAGGTTAACAGATTGTTGGATGATGCACAAGAGAATGTGGGAGAACCCACTTCTTAGTGCAAGAAGAGGAGGTCACCTGAGAGGTACAATGGATACAAGGCTCTTATGGGCGAATGTGCCATGAGAAAGAAATATTCCTTTAAGGATGTAGCACAGCAACAGGTTTGGGTTGATGCCATGGTGGAGGAGTATGACTCCATAGTTTGTAACAGTGTTGGGTTCTGGTCCTGAGACTAGGGGACAAGTCAGTGGTGAGCTCCTATTGTCATTACAAGGTAAAGAAAGCTGCAAATGGTAGTGTGGAGAAGTATATGACTAGATTTTTTGCCTGTGGCTTTTCACGAGTAGAGGGAATTGACTATGATGAGACCTTTGCTCTTGTTGCAAGGTTCACGTCGATCATATATATATTAGCAGTATCAGCACATATGGGTTGGAAGATACATAAGATGGATGTAAATAAATCCTTCATTAATCGCATGATTGAGGAAGAGGTGTACATAGAGCAGCATGAAGGTTTTGAGACCTTTGACCATGAGTCACATGTGTGCCAGCTCAAGAGAGCATTGTATGGGATGAAGCAAGCACCCTGATCTCATACTAATAGGTGATGTTCAACTGATCAAGTCTTACAACGAGGACATTGCAAGAGAGTTTGAGATGAAGGACATGGGGCTCATGCATTAGTTTCTTGCATGGAGGTATGGGAGGTCGATGGGGGGTTGTTTATGTCTCAAGGCAAGTATGCCAATGTGATACGCAAGAGGTTCCACATGGAAAGCAACAAACCCATGGAGATTCCTCTAGCAAGTAACTAGAGGAATGAGGATGCTACCTCAAGGGAAGTAGTGAAGCTATTATTTACAGGTAGATTTTTGGTTCACTCATGTACTTAGTGAACACACGATTGTATATGTGCTACATAGTTAACCGACTTAGTCAAGCGATAGTTAGGCCTACCAAGTTGTATTGGAAGGAGACAAAGAATGTGTTGAGATACCATAGGGGCACTTCTCAGTATGAATTATGGTACAGATGAAGGGAGGGAGTGAATCTTCAAGGCTTCACCAATGTAGATTGGGCAAGCAATCCATTGGAACTGAAGCGCACATCAAGAGGGATCTTGAGTATTGGGTCAGCGACAATCTCTTGGTACAACAAGAAACAAAGATCTGTTGCACTCAATTCGGTAGAAGAAGAGTACATGGATGCGAGTTAGGCAACATGTGAGGCCATCTGGATGAGGAACACCTTGGATGGTTTATTTGGTGAGTAGATGCATCCAATTGTGATTTACAGTGATAATCAGAGTTGTATCAAACTTCCTAAAAATCTAGTTTGTTATATTTGGTCCATGCATATTGATATCTAATATCATCATCTAAAAGATTGTGTATTGAGGTGGATTATGTTGTTAGAGTACATTCCCACGAAGAATAAATATGCTGACATTTTGAGAAAGGCATTGTCAAGATGTAAATTCAAGTTTCACAGAGATAGGATCAGGGTAGCTAATAATCGTTTTTCTTGTTGAGAATGAATGTTGATAAATGGAAACAAGAAATTCCAATTTAATTTGTCTTTGAATTGAACTGAGAATTAAAATCAAATTCTATTCTCATAGCAACTTGTAAATAGTTAATTAAGTTTAATTAACTTAATTAGCTTGGGAATTTCGAGTTGGAAGTCTTTTTGGAGTCATGTATGTGTTATCCCTAAGTTTTTGGGGTCCATTATGTGTTTAAATTGTATTGTAAATTAGATAACTGAGTTTGATAAGTTATGTTCAGTTAAATTAGTTCCAAATTGTTTGTGGAACTAATAGAAAGTTAACAGTCAGTTGGTGCACTAGTGCATCCATAAGTGTCACTCTAGTTAATGGAAGATTCCCTCGTCAGAAACTCATGCACGCCAATTTTTAGAAAGACCCAGTTGAGACTAGAGTGCAGGGACAATGTACTATCAGTTGTGTGATTTACTGAGTTGTATAGATCATGCATGTAATTAGAGAAGAACCTATGTTTGGATTGAGTAGTTTTGGAAGCATGAATTCCCTTTAAATATGGGCGATTCATCTTAGGAATTATGCAAGAGATTAGGGGCTTGGAGAGCTACTGAATAAGCTAAGGATTTGTCTTGAGCTATATTTTGAGTTTATAGAGTTGAACATACTTGTGCGGAATTGTTCTAGTGAGAACAAGATTTGCATCTTAACTCATATTTCTGATATATGCAATACAGATAGAGGGATTTTGAGTAGTGGATTTCCCTAGATACATATTGTGTAATGTTCCATTGATTTATCTTCTTCTTCTTCATATTGTTTTCATCTATCTATTGTCTTCCGCTGGTTGAAAGTAGGAGTATATTCTTGTCCCGTGCTTTAGTAAATTGCATGAGCTTGTGAATCTATAGGATTTTCTACAACTTATAATTGCGTAGTTCACATGCCATGAATCCTATCATCAAGATCCTCAAACATTCAATGAGAAGCAACCAAGCTATAAAGAAGCAAGAGATCAAAACATCCATATGCAAGTGAATTGGAGGGACAAAATATTTGGCTTATATTTTGCTACATAGTGTTGAGTGTAAAACATCAACATTGGTGCAATAAGATTCTAGGTAGGAGCTAAAATTGCTTCCTTAACATGATAAAATGGTAGGTCCTACTTGCTCAACAAGAAGATACTATGGCTAAGGACAAGGGGTCTAGATCCCAACACTAGGAGTATTGTGACATTTCTCAAGGTATATAATCTATTCTTATAAATATATTTTATTTAATATAGAACTACACTTTCATCCTTCCCCCCACCCTCCATCACTAAGAAAAAACAACCCTATGTTCATGGATTTGTTATGCATGTTGATTTTGGTTTTAACTAAGTAGCTTAAAATCGTAGGTTAAAGATCAATTCATACTAAATTCCATTTGTGATGTTATAAGGGCATGAGGAAGTTGCTTCTTGTCTAATTTTCATGTAGGTAACCATGTTGAGAATTATCACTAGAGCTAGTACAACAACTGTCTGGATATATTGGAAAATTGTTAGAACTTTTGTAGTTTTATCCCTCGTTTCCCTATTCTCTTATGAATTTGTTTATGGCCCCCCATAGTGTATATTATAAGGCCCATCCAAAATTGAGGTTGATCTCTCTTTGCGCTTAGAAAACTCATCATTTTTACCTAAAAAATACTAAGTATTGTTGTTGCAATTAACTATTGAATGATTATAAGTGGTTAATTAATGTTGATTCTTAGAGAAATTTTTTTCTCAACTTTTGTAACTAAGTTTCAATGATGTGTTCATAATGAAGTGCTATTTCTCAACTTGTTATTATTTGTTGTTCTTAGGTTTGTTGTGAGGACACTAGGTAGGTCCCAAACAATGATGCCCTAAAAGGATGGAATATGCTTGTGTTTATGTTATTGTAGTCATTCTAATGATTATTTGTAAGAAATAATACATAGTTAGATATTTTTTTATTGTAGCATCCATGCAAAAACATTTTCATGTCATAGTTACTTCTTTTATGGAAAACCTTGACATCTAGCTTGATCTAGTAGATATCACTTGTGTTGCATGGCTACGATGGAATTCTTCATTTTTCTATAGCCTTTTGTAATTCCTGATATGTTTTCCTATAATACTCTCTATTTCTTGTAGCATTTCCTAAAACAATGCACAATTGCTATAACATTGTTTCCAACTTTATTTTATAGCACTTGTAAACATTAGTGGGCATTATAAGGAGTGTGTTGGACCATGAGCTACTTCATATTTTCTTCGTAAGGGATTTTTTTTCATATAAATAATATTTATTTTCTATATCTTACAAATATAGTTGCAACTAAATTTACAACATCATTTCCTTTTGGCCCTATAAGATTTGCTTTGGTTCTTATTTACTTTAATCAATTTACAAATTTAGTAGAACTTAGATTTTATATCTTCTATGATTAGTTGAGTATCATCTCCCTCATTGAGTAATATAAGGTGGTCATAGTATATTTAGGACTCTCAATATCTACTATAAATAAGTGCTTGTGTGTAGTTGACATATATACTGAGTAATGGCTTTTATGTTTTTTCAAAGCCTAGTTTGACATTTAAAGTAGAGAGCTAGGGAGTGTAAGCATTATTTATACCATTTTAAATCCCACCACCACAATTTAGTGTCATTTCCTAGGAGGTGTTAAATATTGCATATCATTTTTTCATATTTAACATTTTAGTGGAAAACAAGAAAAAGAAAAAGAAAAGTATAGCTCTAATGAAAATTTAGAATAGGTTGCAATTTTTTGAAGTTTATTAAGCATATATATGTTAAATTAGGGACAAATAAACAAAATTTTCACCCAAAACCACTAACTATGAAACAATACCTTCCAATAAATAACAACAAAAATGTTTGTGAACCTTTCTCTTTGGGAAGGGAAAAAATTTTTGAGTACTTCTTAGAAAGAGAAGCAATCTTAGAAAGAGAAGAAATCGATTTTGAGAATATGTTAGAGAAATAAGGAGCCCCATGTCACTATACAATATTTTATTATCAGGACCAAATAGAGGTCTTCAAGTTCCCTATCCAGGAAATTAATGGAGATACAAAAATGAGAAACATCAATCTATTTGCACTGCCTCACTTCCATGTCCTAACTATAGAGAATAACAACATTTTCTTGTTTTAGGTTTTAGTCATATGCATGACCTATGATTACACTTGAGATAAGAAGAAGCTCAAGATATTCCATTCCACATTAAAGGAAATATAATTCATATGGTTGATGAGCTTAAAAGAAAATAACATCACTAGCTGGGATCAAATGAACATTCTGCCACAAGTACAAATATTGTTTCAAAGTAAGAGGAATAAAAGATGCCTTCTAAATGACCCAAGCAAATATCAATAATTCCATGGAATTATATGACGAAATATCTAATATTACTAGAAGAGACGACACGACTACATTGTGCATGGAAACTTAGTCAAACATGTCTTACTAAAGGGAATAAGAGAACTCATGGAGATACTCAAACTCCTATGAAATGGAGATATCTTCCAATTATATTAATGGAAATTATGGAAATATTAAAAAAACACTCTAGATATACTAGAATAAAGATATAAGTGATAATGAAATGACAATATAATCCTCACATCCTATTGATGGGCCTAGGAACTAACATAATTTTGTCAACTTGCTACTTTATTTTTTAATATATTTATCTTATATGAACCTTCATAATCATCCTTTCTACATAATTTAATCACATTCCATATGCACATTTTCCATTTGAGCTACAAAAGGTTAAACATAGGAAATGATTCCATTATTCTATAGTTTTGCATGATTTTCTTTGTAAAAATAGGTTAATATGTGAACATTGCATAAATTGACAAATTTTGTACCTCTCTTGTCAAACTGTAACAGATTCAATTGTCAAAACATATTCTAGGTCAACAAAGTCAAACGAGTCGTATATGTCAGTGAAAAAAGTGGAAAGCATGGTGAATCACCTATCTAGTGCATCAAAGAGGTAACTAAGTCATCACTATGCCAATGTCAAAGTCACGATCAAATTATTGTGTGACATAGCGCAAAGATAGAGTATATGAACACTATTACATGGTAGAACAACTACGATTAGGTGAGCGTGAAATTTTCATAGAATTAAAAAGTGTTGAATAATAACACATCAATAGATTACATGTTCATATGTACTCAGTAATTCATAAGCAAGGCATAGGAATTAAATCTGAAAAGTACTGAAAATTAGTAGTAGAACACTTAGTCATCGTTTCACTTCTAATTTGTAGCATTAATTCTAAAAGATGTTATTTAAAAAGCACTATATTTGGGTCTCATTGGGAAGAGTAGGGGACACACATATACATGAGTTTTAAACTAATATATAAACTATTTTTCTTCAATATAATCTCAGATAGTTGATCCTTTTCTTTCATTGTACATTCATGAGTAATTTATGTAGTTAAGAGAGTAGGTTCCTGTGTTTTTCTAAGTCTCGGGAGATCATCTAGAGACCCTGATTTTTGGGTGCACAATGCTATTGTTATGAAACCAGCTCACGAAAAGATAGAAAAGATAGATAAATTCCTTAGAAATAAGCCTCTTCGAGGGGGAAACCTCCTTTACGTTACACAAATAAACAATTCTTGGATGATACAAATGGAAAGATCTCCTTTCTATATATAAGTCTAAGGGGTCATAATATAATCAGAGCTGGCATAACAATAATAATGTAAGGGCACAATAATAACAATAGTAGGCTTCTATGGGGGACAATAATAACAATATGGGGACTACATAGACACAAAAATATAATAAGGGGGTTGTACTAATAACAATAAGGGTTACACTAGTAGTATAGGGACCTAACATGCCTTTCTCCTTCAAAAAGTGTTGTCCTCAGCACTTGAGTATTTCTTGATGCTTCTGTATAAAATTCTTGTCATCCCATGTGGAATCTTCATCAGGTAAGTTCTTCCACTTGATGAGATACTCTAAAATTGATCAATTTCGTAGCTATCAGGTTCTTGTTTCTGTGACTACTCCAGGCTCCAATACGATTTTTCCTTCCTTGACAAGTTTTGGCAATATTGTTTTAACTCGGATCTTCTACAACGTTTGATTGAGTATCCACACTTCTTCATCCTTCTTCCATTCATCCATTTCTTCATTTATCCAATCTAGGTGAATAACAGAAATAGCACAAAACAATGCTTCAACATCCTCATCCTCTCTTGAGAGTGCATCTGCAATAACATTTTGCTTCCCTTTTTTGTAGATGATTTCAAAGTCATAACCCAACATATTTGTGACCCATTTTTCCTGTTCTTCTAAAGATAATCTTTGTTCTAAAATGTATTTAAGATATTATGATCCATTTTTACCTCGAAGTGTCTTCCCATTAGGTAAGGTCGCCATTTCTTAACTGCATGTAGTATTTCAAACATTTCCTTCTCATAAATAGCTTGCTTGAGATGTAGCCATAAAAATACCAATCGCCTATATCAAAACTTCTTTCACTAGGATGTTGATTTTCCCATTGTTTCATTCGATCCTACACCAAAGTGGAGTTATCCTTTAAAAGTTTGAGAACTTGTTCTTGATGCCCGATGTGACATTTCACTGCTTGAATATTTTTCTTCTTGATATTTCCTTCTATATTGAGAGTTTGAGGAGTCGTAATTTATTCCAATGCATTACAAGATATGGTTGGATTCATTTCTTGATACTCAATGTGATCTTTTACTTCTTGAACATTTTTCTTCTTGATATGTCCTTCTATATTGATAGTTTGAGGAGTCGTAATTTCGGCCAATGCATTACAAGATATGGTGGGATTCATTACTTCTTTCTCGATGTGATCTTTCACTTCTTGAACCTTTTTCTTCTTGATATGTCCTATCTTGCAAGCTTGAGGATTGGTAATTCTTTCCAATGCTTTACAAGCTATGGTCAGATTCATTTCGTCTTTCTTTGCGGTTGGTTCCTGGTGTATATCCTCTTATTTTGATGTTTCTTGATCCTTTTCTTCCTCCTTTTCATAATCTATATAAAATAATTTCTTCTGAGCACACTTATGATCTTTAGTGTATTTTCTATCACAATTGTAACAAAGCCCCTTCTTCTCTTTTTTCTTCCAATTGTTGTGGTGTCAACCTTGTAGGTTGTGGAAAGCTAGGAGAAACAACACTTCCATATTTATAGTTGTGAGGGGTATACTTCCTTGTTTCCATAATTTTTCTTTCCACTTTTATTTCCAACCTGAATGCCTTCTCCAATGAATTAGGTTCCCAAAGATGAACCTCATGTTGAATGTTATCCTTTAAAGTCCCTATGGAGACATCAATCCTCTGCTTCTCTAGAATATCATTTTCACTTATATTCAATTTTTCAAAGTCCTCAATGTGCTCTGCCATTGGACACTTTTGTTCTATATTTAGAAATTGGCTAAAGAAGGTGTTGCTCTTTGTATCCTCATAATATGCTTTAATTTCCTTCGTGAAAATTGACCACATAACAAGTGGTTTACGAGAACAAAGCCCTTTATACCATAAAAATTGATTCGGTTCTAAATAGTTAGATGTAATACATACCTTTTTAATAGTGGTACACCATGTAGATCAAAATATTTCTCCATCTATAGTATCCAATTTACGGATCCTTGCCATCAAATTTCCTCATCTTGCCTTTTCTTGATTTTAGGATTTCTAACTTGAAACGACCGTAACTTTGTAATTTTGGATCTTTAAGTTCTGAAAGTTTGGCTTGAAATATCCATCCATGTCCTCTTTCTAATTCCATAGGTTTGATAGCAATTGGATTCCCAAAGAAATATTTATTCCCAATCTCCCGTGATGACCTAATTATATACTAGTTCAGTAGAGTGAACTTGTACGACATGCCACATGTCACAGTTTCAACCTTAGGTTCCGAAAATTATACCCAAACATAATATAGTCCGTCCTCTTTCTATAACTTCTTACTAAATTGCAATCTAATGCATAGAGAGAAAGTTATGATAATTTTCCCAAGGTCACCTCTTTAGGATGTAATTCGGGAGTCTGCAAAAACCCTAAATTCCTCAGATCATATATCTGAAAATATATTGAGACAAGATCTAAAATTTAGACCTAAGGTTCAGACCCATTTATTCTCAAATGGGTTTTTTTTCTTATCTTTTGAAACTTCGTAGCGAAAACGTTATAGTGAAAATTCCACAATGACCTATTTTAGATGAAATTTTGTAGCTTGCAAAAACACTAACTTCCTTAGATCATAAATCCAAAAATATAGTGAGACAAGATTTGAAATTAGGACCCAAGATTTAGCATGATTTTGCCACAAATGGGTTTTTTTTTAGCTTCTGAAACATCATAGAAAAACATTATAGTGAAAATTCCACGATGACTTGTTTGGAGCAACGAAACCCTAGAATCCAAAGCTATGATACTAAATCTTATGAAACCAGCTCACAAAAGGATAGAAAATATAAATAAACGCCTTAGAAATAAGCCTATTTGAGGGGGAAAGCTCCTCTACATTTCACAAATGAACAATTCTTCGATGATACAAATGACAAGATCTCCTTTTTATATATAGGAGTCTAAGGGGTCTGTTGTAACCACCAACAAACCCCCTTTTTGTTTAGTGTTATTACTAATACTAAATAAAAGGGGACCCTTAGTCAAAATTTTGGAAAAACCAATTAGTGATTGTATTTCCTTTTCAATAAAACCTATCATCATAAACTTAAGAAAAGACCCTTGCGAAATCTAAAAAACTTAAGTTTTGTGATGAAGGAAGGTAAAATCACTCCTTAAAGGATATCACATCACAGAGAGGATGATAGTATGCCTACTTACAAGATAAACTCAAAAATCACGAGAATGTGATGCGAAACTGCACAAGGATAAACATATATCGCATCGCAGGTCTTAGAAGCTCACTTATGATTAAAAATCATAGAAAATGCCAATTTGCGATAGTGCATATCACAAGATCACACATTGCAAGAAATTGCTTAACACAAAATATGCACATCTTACAATCATGCGATATTGCGACATGCGATACTGCAACATGCGATATTGCGACTATGCGATATTGCAAAATTACAATAAAGCGACAAAGCAACCTCGTAATAGGACAACAGAAAGACTCGCAATATTGCGATATTGCGATCTACGATTATACAATATTGCGAAACTGTGATTTGCGATATTGCAAAGCAAATCACAAAATCACTCCATCACAGATTTCTCGGGTCGACTATCCAAGGAATTTTTTTTTTCCATAAAACAAGACTGGTTATGCGCTTTAATGCTCATTAATGAAGTAGTTTCCAGTTGTTAATGAAATGTGGTTTCGTGTTTATCAAGATCCAGTTCACGTAAGGTGGTATACTTTTGCATGTATTTAGCATTTATATCTTTCCTGTCACTGTTCCTTATCATTACTTTCACCTCACTTGTAAACTGCAGGAACGAAGAATGAAAAGCTATACAAAGTAGTAAACAGGAAGCCATGGGTAAGAAAGGCAAAGCTCCAATGTCTGAGGATAAATAAATGGTGCCCCTATACACAGACACCACATGCAACAAAGAAGCAGGTATTTCCACCTGGGAAGGCATGTATAATCTACTCGAGGAAGAGGATCCTAAGGTAACAGAATTTACGGCTTCTGCAGGTTCATCAAGATCGTCTGAAGCATCAGTTGCAGACTTAGCTTGTTCATTTCTGCACCGGATAGCTGCAAGACCCAAAATTCTCGCCTACACAGACATGATTAAGTGGGTTCTGGATAGCGCCGATATTAAAAACAGACAATTTAAAACTCAGGGCCAAGGACTGATCAGCTCATTTGGTCAACAAGATTTGAAGCTTATGTATCGTTTGCCAGAACCTCAGGTGATTTATAACAAACAGTTCATGGAGAAGTTTACCAAAGAAAATGAAGACTTGGAAGAATCCACTAAAGACTGGTCAAGGAGGGATGAACTGCTGAAAAAGGATAAACATTGTATGTATAGTACTGGTTCCCTCACTTACCCATATTGCTTTGCTGTTGCTATGATCTATAGGCCTTATGGTAGGCCAGATATTAACAAATTTTCATCTGAGTGGCTACCACTGTTGAATGCTGCCAATAATTCTATCATTTTAGATTGGTCTAGAATACTGTCAGATAACTTAGCTACTACCATTGTAAATTACTGTTCTAAAAGAGCTTCTTCCCAAAGACTTTATCCCCCATTTTATTTATCAACATATGTGATGGATGAAATTTGCTATGTTTAAAAGTTTCCTGTAATGGGGTGGAAATGGACAACTCAAGACCCTCTACCCATTCATGTTTATCATAAAGAGTTGTGGGATTCTAAATTCCCCCCATTTTTCTACAAAATTTGTCATGGAGTCATGTTACCCCTCTACAAGACATTGTACGACAAAGATGCTCCAAGATGCTCTCCAGAAGCAGAAGCAGACATACAAACAGTCGCGAAATGGTTTGGAGAGGAATTTCTTACATATGTTAGAGTCTTCGGAAGTGCCGCTTCCTCTCACATCTTACCTTTGTATGTTCCCGATAAACTCTTGGCAAGGGAAATTGCTTATCAAACCAGCAGAGAAGGAGGTTTGGCTAAGGATTTAAAGGATAAGAAGAAAGCTATATGGCCACAATTTCCTGTAACCTGTGGGGCCTTCTCATTGTTTGATATAGGTCACAATTTCAAAGAAGTGAACAATATAACCTGTCTGCAATTATTCAAATTCACAGCAACACCGTTTGACCCTCATGATGTATTTAAGAATTTCACTATCGTGGTTAAAATAAAAGTGTTCATTAAAGAAGTAGATCCTTTTGATGATGTGTTTGAAAAAAAAAGCACACTTGAAGAAATTCTAAATACAGCTCAGACGCGTTTCTCTCCAATAGAGTTTCAGAGATTCAAGACATATAGGGAAAGAAGGCTAGCCAATATCCCTTTAGATAAGCTAAGCTTAGAACCCGCAAGGGAACCCACTCCAAGCATTAGCCTTAGTGAAAGTTCTAATACAGATAAATCTAAATCCAAATCCAAGAAATAAGTATTGGAACACTCCAAAAAATCCGAAAGTGACCATGGCTAGAGCGAAAGGTCAGTAAGGGATACTGCCCAATCAAAAGAGCCTGAACAACAACAGGTGTTAACTTCTCCATAGGAAGGTCCTCCCATTCTCATCAGCCATCCACCATCAGATAGAATAGAGCTAGACAAAGAATGGAAAAACTTCAATGATATGATCAATCTTGAAGGCCAAAGCGTAAAGACACCTGAAGGGAATGTACAGGCAACAGAAGAAATGGTCACAGGAACAATTGATGATATCTAGGACATGGAATACATCCCTATTACCCCATCCTCTGAACTTGTAATCAAGATAGAGGAAATTCCTCCTCTTGATGTATTTTACAGTTCGCAACATAAAGCAGTATATCTCATGACGCAGAGAAATTGGATGTCCTATGGCGAGATGCTACTACTGATCCAACCGAGAATCTCACCAAATTATCCCAAATTGCAGGATCTTATGCCTTTGCAACTATTGATAAAGAATTTGAAGTACAACAACTTCTAAAAGAAAAAGAAGACCTAATACAAGTTTTGCAGCAACAACTGCAACAAGCTAATTCTAATAACGAAGTACAGAGACAACTTGAAAGACTACAACAGGAATTCCAACATATGCAAATAGGCTATCAGAACAGTTTGGTAAAGAAAGACAAGAAATTATAGGATATATAGGAAACGCACGAGGATGATCCCAACCTCACAGAATTCATCACAGAATCCATTTCCTTGAATGATCAATTACTACAACAACAAGAAGAACTAAGCCAAAGAATATTGCAATGGAACTTGTATTGCGAAACAAGTGATACAATCACTAATCAAGTCATAGATTTACGACATGATTATGATTTAGCTGATAAACGAGTGATTGAATATCTAGTTTGGCAGGAAAGAGAGGAGGGAAAAAGAGGAGGCACACCAATCATAAATGACAATCATAAAGAAATGCTCTTTGACAAATGGGATACATAGATCAGAGAGGCTGAGCAGGCAGCGGAAGAAGAAGCTACAGCTTCCAATAGCCTGATTGATTGCATAAATGAGAATTTTCATAGAGCAAATTTAGTCTCTGAAACCACTCCAGGATATCTTCCAAAAGTACAGCAGCTACAATCAGACTGGAGATAGAGGGCTGAAGAAAGTGCAGAATCGATTAGAAGATTAACTAAGTTGAATTGGGAATCTTACTTGGTTTATTTAGTAAAACCTCACAGCCAGTGTATGACTCTCAAAACCATCATCAATTCTACCGAAAAGATGG
>APFE031574643.1:1869-26830 GCA_000404065.3 Pinus taeda | reverse complement strand
AAAAATAAATAAATAAAAAACAGAAACACACACACACATATATCCAAAGAAAAACAATCAATAAATATTTTGAGTTGTTTGACTTCTAAGGGAGTTGGTTTCAACATGTTCACGGATGGTAAAAATATCCATAAACTGATCAAGTGGCATGGCGACAAATTGATGTGTAACATATTGCCCCCTAAAGTGTGAAGTCTAAAAAATAAGTTTAAAAGATTGAAGCGCTTTATCATTCCAAGGATCGGATCAGAGGCAATGGTCAGAAACCTGCAGGGGACATTCAAGGGAACACAATGCAAAATATATATCAAAAATCATCTTTGAGGTAGCCATTCCCGTACTCATAATAAACCGAACTCAATGAACAAGCATGGAAAAACTAATATCATATAGATGGTAGACACAATAAGGACACAATCATCTGTCTACCTAATCGTGAATATAAAATCTCCTCACAACCTGGATTGATGAAACTAGATCTAGGGTCTTGATCTCCATCTCTCGATCCACAGTACAATTCAAACCATTCGAGTGAATGTCTCGAAGTCAAACGTGGCATAAACCACTTGATTACTGGTCAATGATGTGAACCGTTAACAAGCGCGAGAGAAACAACCAATAATGACAATGGTTATCAAGGTACTCCCAGTACAATCTATGAAGTGTGAATATGTGATCTTGAGTCAAACACTCATAGAATTGTCGATCAAAGGCCAATGATGAGAACCTATCGTCAAAAGCGAAAAACCTGCCATTAAGGCATGCAGGCTTCAAGGTACTGAAGGTTTCTAAATCAGCTTCCTAGATAATGAGCTGAAGTTGATAGGAAGCAATTCATCGTAAGAAAGCCTACGACACGAAACATGATACCAATTTTTGAAAATAATTGCAAGGACTAACTCAAGGACATCCAACGTGAATGAAGGTAAAGATTTTGCAAAGGGATTTGAACCAAGTTTGAACTTCTCTTGAATGCATAATGACACTATAACAATTTGGTAGCATTTGACTTAATGATACCCAAAACCATGAAGACTTTCAATGAGGTTGATTAACTATAAGGCAAATGGATTTCCCAACCCGGACATGAATGTCACAGAGCATTGTGTTCAAGAGCGACATGCTACCTTTTAACTGATGATGTAGAATGGACACTTCCCCAATTTTCCCCCACCATTACTGGCAAGTACCTCTTTATTTTTTACAATATTGAGGAGGATAACATATGCTTGGACTGTAAGCTCATCCTTCAAATGAGTCCATCGAAGTATTTTTAATGAGCCCTAAGAAGGAATGGTTCGGTCTCGTCATGCTTAACGAGTCCTATACTGTTTAATTTTTTACAAGTCTGGTAAAGGGGTAACTCGGTGTCATTTTCTTTTAAGAGTTTGAAAAATACACAAAAAGAAAACTCATTCTGCTCTTTAACCATAAAATTTAACGAGCCCGGAGAAAGTAAAGCTCATTGTTTTTCATTTTTAGAGAGTCAGAAGAAAAACATAAGTAGACTCCATCAATTTCTTTTTCGTCAGTCTAGTCTCTTAGGTCCAAAAAGGATAAAATAATACAAGAGATAACTCTATTGACCATGTTTGATCAACGTATACCTTTTTCGTAAACAGTCTTGGCTCAGTCCGTAAAAGGGGTAAACTTATACTTAGTGGACGGTTGTTCATTTACTTTTACGAGTTCGAACAAGAAAGTACTCGATAGTCTTTTCATTTTGAAAAGGTCTGAAAAGGGCTTAAAAGAAGACTCCATGATTTTCGCTTTTCGTAATTTTTTAAAGAGCATAAAAAGTGATAAAAGTCTGCTAAAATGTCAAAAATGATTTATCTTGACTCCGTAAATGATCCTGCACATTTAAACTCAATAACCTATCATAACTGCTCAAAAAGTTGTTTTCCTTCTTAAAAAGATTCAAAATATAAAAAATAATATATTTTTTTTAAGTTAAAAAAATTATAAAAGTGGGAAAAGGTAATTTATTTTTACCATTCGCATTTTCACTAGTTCATAGCAGAGAGAGGGATTTTTATTGTGAAACTTCCAAGATTGATTCTGATCCAACCAGTGGATGAAATTACGCACCGTTTCTTCCAAGTAGAATATCTCTCCATAACTTAGTTTTCTATCTATTTATTTTTTCATTTTAAGCTTTAATTTGGTTTTTGGGACAAAGATTTGTCCAAAAATGTGCCCTTGGCCCTGTGTGGGTTTCATTCAATTGGGCCTGCGCAGGCTGATAAAATTTTCCATACGAAAATTCTCGGCTTGCACGCGGAATTCTGCAGGAAATTTCCACATAGCTGCACACTTTCCATAAAAGGGCGGTCGCACAAGCGTCATGAACTATTTTTAAAACAAATTTTGAAGCTCAAAAAACATGAAATGAATTTCAAAAAATCTTTTAAATGCTTTAAAATGGTCATTTCAGGTCATTTGTTTGCTCAAAAATGGAATGGAGGGAAAGAGAGCACGAAGCCAATGATGTGGCTGCTTTGACGGATTCGGCCACTTTGCAGGCTCTCAAGACTTGTGGCCTCCTGAAATAATGACTAATCCTTGGGATGAAAGCCCATGTAGATCTGATGACATGGTTGGTGAGGACCTGGAATGTCTAGGAACACTGTTTTATGATTGTTGATCATCGCCTCACCATTGATGCTAATGACATCCATTTCTTGACTAGATTGTCTAATCGAGGAGCCGTTCTTTCACTATTTAGATTGAGAGCAGGGGGAGATACTACTGATGGATACCTACAACGCTTTTGTAGGGGTGCACTACCCAAAGATGGATGGATTGACATTCAATCCATCGAACTTTTACCCTTGAGGACCATTGCTTTCACTGTTTGCAAAATATGTGGCAATGTTGCCCTTCATTTAGCCACATGAGTACAAATGCAGATGGTCGTGGAATGCTGGGAGTCCATGGTATACAACTGGTGCAAGGCAGTAGTGGTAAATATGAAGGGCCACATGAATAGGTGCAATAAAGGTAAACTGAAATTTTTTAGTTATGGTGCCATTCTATTTGCTTTTTCCCTAGAGAGGGTTCCTATTCTTCAACCACAATAGATTCTGGCAGATGAGGGGGGTTCGAGGGATCCATGCTTGATGAGGTGGGTTGCACTGATGGCACGCCATGATGATGACGGTCCTGTAGTGAGGTATAAGACAAAGTTTTTAGATTGGTTGAGCCAACAGATTGTTCCCATCGAGGACTTTTCATATGCCGAGATGGATTATAGAGGTGTTGACGGTGATGGACCCACCAACATG
Source organism: Pinus taeda (assembly GCA_000404065.3). Classification (NCBI taxonomy): domain Eukaryota; kingdom Viridiplantae; phylum Streptophyta; class Pinopsida; order Pinales; family Pinaceae; genus Pinus; species Pinus taeda. Next base: position 23,543 of record APFE031574643.1, on the reverse strand, counting down.
TAAGGGGATATCCCTAGTAAGAAGTCCCAATTAGACCTTAGACCGTTTGGTGTAGGAGTCCCAGCAGTGGGTTTTACGGTAATGCCTTGACCGCGATTTTGCACAAAGGCAAGTAAGATGTCCCTGTTGGTAGCAAGGGTGTGATAGTTGCAGTAAGTCAAGGAAGGTGCATGAGAGGTTCTAACACACTGAGGGTGAGGTGAGTGCACACCTTGGAAACCTGTAATAGTACGCGGCTTGGAAGGGAACACACAAGCGAAGATGCATCACAAGCTAGAAATAAAGTTAGCGAGCAATCCAAAGTGATGGTTAAACCAGTAACACATTTCAGAAAGATTCATGCATACTTATAAAGAATAGTCCATGCATGCATGTGTGAGCAAACAAATACATATATCATTTAGAGTAAACTAGATAACATAGAATATAATACAATATATGCATTAAACTTTTTGGATCTGTTATGTTAAGAAGTGTAAGTTCCAGTCATACAATACATCAATGTCTAACCACTAGTTTCGACAAGGGAATGTTACAGCCACAACCACCAGCTCCTCCAAAGAGATATACTAGCTCTGCGAAGTGGAGAAGCCAAGGCTCGTTACAATACTGTCCAAGCTCTCTCCAAGATAGTCTTATCAGAAACTTGGTAGACCAAAAGCCTTTACAATGAGTTATGAGGTTCTATTTATAGAAAAGGGTGGGTTGAACCTTAACATTCCCCTTTGTGACAGTTCATCCACCCCCATGAATCTTCATCTACCCTACGAATGTTACATCCAACTATCGACGCTTGAACTTGCACTTGAAAATACATTACATTACAATGCACATGTGCCCATGTGAGACAAAATGGCTTGAACAAGCCATGCAAGACATCACTAACACTCGGTCCATTGTAGTGAGACCAACTCTTTAAAATTCTTGTGATGGTGAAGGTGGTGAGTCAATGACAAGCTTGGTCGTCCGCGATGGTGTGCATCTGCTCCATGGTGACATCTTGCTGAAGCGAACTCTTGCCTCCATTGCATCCGGGTGCATTGGTATGACTCCTCCATCCAACTTGTTTGCTAGCATGCACATGGTCTTCTTAGGTGTGGCTGAACCGGAAACACACTGATGCATAGTGTCTGTGTTGATCTTCCAGTGCGTGGTAGTGGTCATGCACATCAATTGTCAACTGCATGTTCAGCTCCAGTCGAACTTGCTTCTTGTCTTTGCCTTAGTGAGCGTGTTGAATGGGTGGGATCACATGAGTGCGCACAATGACATGCATGCTACTGAATTCCCTTGCATGCGATCAACAACACTGCTCACCATGTCTACTCCGTGCCAGCTGTTGGGATGGATCTATAACTTGTATGTATGCATTTTCATCTGTGAGTGCATGTTGCGCCCCCTGATGTACCTTTTCCTGCTACAACTCATTCTCTAGTCTATGCAGCTATTGTTCTTCCTTGAGTTGCTGCTTCAGTACATGCAACTCCTTCTTTGTTCCTTTCTCTGCCTTCGTGCGATATTCATGTTGTGTCATCACCTCATAGCCCGAGTCTCCAAAATTTCTTTCATCACAAGGGGATCTGTGTGAGCTTGCAACTTTGTTCCACCTCTGTGTTGTCAAAAACCTTCCTCTTTTGTTAATTGCATCCGGAATGCTGCCTTCAGGTGTTGTTCATGGTGCTACTTGATGTGATGTTTTTGTCATCATATATTGATGTCCTTGTCTACAAACAACTTGAGGTATTCATGGGTAGGCAAGTTCATAGACACTTGATCGACTGCATCCCCAAGTGTGCTCTGAACGGTGTCTTTGACTCTGCTCTCCTGGAAACCATTATACATGTACTGTTGAGAGGCAGATGAACACCTGCAATACCTAGAGACATGGCAACACTCATGAAAAATAATCAGTCAGTCAAAAACCAAAGCGAACTTGAGAACTCACTTACAACATACCTGTGTGACTGATCATGAAGGTCGCGTAATTTCCGTCGGGAGTTCAGGAGACTAACTGCAAAAATTGCGCAAGGCATAGTCCGGGCTGTCAAGAATTTGACTGACTGTTGGAACTGCGCAATGCACAATCCAGCCTAGCCTGCTGAGGACTGAAACTGCACAATGCGCAATTTTAGTCAGTAGTGACATGCAACCTGCAAACTACATTGTGCAGTTTCTAGGGCCAATAGGACACTGCCTCCAAGAATTAAGCAATGCAAGCCTCAAGGTCAGTTCCTGGTTATACTTGCACAATTTCTGGAGGGAAGGTAGAGTCTTCGCTTCTGGAAATGTGCAATGTTATCCGGACAAGGCACAGTCTAGGCCAAGGCAACCCAGTTCGGCCGATGGGTGACGGAAAACATGAGAAGTCTGAATGCATGGTGAGATGAGTGCAAATGAGAGTGAATGATCATTCATGCAAACAACAAGTGCAGGATTCGGAAAATGGGAAAGTATGCATGTGCGTGAAGTGAGTCACCGCAACAACGACCCTCCATGAAAAATAGTGTCATGCATGCGACAACAGTGAAATGCAAACGAAAACTGAAACGATGCTAGTACAAGCTAGTATGCATGCAAATGACAGCAAGTTCTCATTGAAATCAAGCATACATCATTCATACGAAGGGAAACACTAAAAGAGCCAAAAACACAGCGCAAGTCATGAGCAACGGGCTTACCCCAAGACACTTGAGTTGAATGTGCCGACGACTCCTAAATGCAATGTGGGAGGCCAAAACTGCCAAGTCAATGTGAGGAATAAGCTTTGTAGCATCCAGTTGATGAGTTTTGATAATATCGAGGTTGTGACACGCATGCCACAAATATAGGAAAAGCGACACTTGGCAAGAGGTTTCTAAGATGATCCTTGCATGTAACCTCCAACAGCTAAAAATAGATCCATGAATCAAGGGATGCCTTTGCATGCTGCCTTGGGAGGAGCAACCCATGCATGCAAATCAATTTTTCTCGGTCTCGGAGGGAACTGGTCAACTCAACTGCACTTGCAACAGTCTGCTCAATTAGGAGGAAAAAATGTGCACTTCTAGGAGGGAGTTGGGCTGGCTTCCCAGAGGGAATGCACAATTTCTGGGCAGAGCAGCTGACTGTTGCCTAGAATTTTGCAATTTTTGGGCTAAGCAGTCCTGCTGGGAGGAATTGTGCAATATTTCCATTAAACAATGACAGGCATATTTGCGCAATTCTGGAGCCCAACAGGCTACCAGATAAAATTGCGCAATTTATGGAGGGAAGGCTGGTTCCCCTCTAGAATTGCGCAATTTCTTGAGCGAGCTACTCAACCTGTGGCTGGACCAAGTCCAGTGAAACAACCTATGAGGGGGATGCAACAAGTTTTGATGGAAAGGTTGCCATTCTGCAGGAAAATGATTAAATCTTGTGTACTTGACAAGGCAAGACATGCTGCTGTGAAAGTTTGGTAGGGAGGCTCCAAAATGAATCTAAGGAAAAATTTTGGAGAGTGGTTGTAGCCACTACAACATTTTGTGACATATTGTTAGAACTCCAGTTCTTTGAATGGACCTTGTTCAAGAAAAGCAAGTATAACACCTCCTGAAGTATTGTTCAGTTCTTAGTTCATCTTGGTTTCCACACTAGCTTGATTGTAATATGTAGCATCTGCCAAGCTCTTGGTCGATTGACGCAAGGGGGGTTGAGGGGTATATTGGTGCACAAGCAATATAGTCACCAGAGTATTAGTTTCATCGCTGGTGTTGCTCCATTGCTCGCAAGCTTGGACAGTACCCTGATGGAGTCACGCAGGAACATAAGCATCACTCCGCTACCAGCGAGCCTGCTCAGTACCCCGGTGGAGTTACTTGCATCACCTCACTACACAGGAAGCCTTTCTCTTCTTTTGCCTTATTCATTTTTCATTTTTACATTTTTCACTTTTCATTTTTTATTTTTTTATTTTTTTCATAACTATGCATAAAATTTATTCATTTCAGAGGCAAAAGAGGGATCCCAATTTATTGAGAGCATAAGAGGTTGTTCCTTCAGAGAATTAGTTTATGTATACCTCTGACGCACTTGTTAAGGTTTCAGATCTTTCTATGTATTGATTTAATGGTTCTAGCAAAATGAATTGTCAAACTATATCATAATAGAAGAGTTGAAGTTTGTGGCTTGTTAGTTTTTTTTTGAACATTTGAGGCTTTGTTATATTGATATAATCATAACTGCAAGGCCATCTCCTAAAATTGAATGTGGAACAATAACCTCTTTCATTAGACATTTTTGAAAAAGTATCCACATTTACCCTAGTTATAAAGACATTTGCTATATTTGAAGGTAAAACAGTCTTTGTGAAGCTTACCTACCCATGCTTTATTGTAAATCCCACTATGCTTTTCTTATTCTGACATCCTCTTTCTGCCTACACCACAGAGCTGTGAGAGTCGAAGCATATGATGCCAACGCAAAAATAAACACACAAAGCATAAGATGTCAAAAAGATTATGGATGTTGTGGTTTAAATGCGACGACTCCTACTACAAGGGTTAGATAGGGAGGTTTAGTCTCCACAGACTTAGTGATTCAATCAAATTGGGTGGGGAGGTTTAGTCTCCACAAATTTAGTGATCCGATCAGATTAAGTGGAAAGTTTTAATCTCCATAAGTTTAGGCAAAAATGTGTATGATTGACTGCTGATCAACTTGAAAAAAAGCATAAGATGCTTGACCGCTACTCAAGGTGAAAAAAAGCATCTTGAAAAAAAGTTGCAGTTTCTACATCCACATGCATACAAGTTAGTTTCAAATTTCTTCTTCTTAATCTACATAATTTTTTGTCTACATAACTTAAAATTTGAGCATGCACACTATATTATATATTCAAATCAAATAAGGTTACGTATAAATAAATTTAGTGTTTTCTCAAGATAGGTAAACTAACCTTGGACACAGAATCACCTGGTTAAGAGAATATCTCAACTACACATCAATCTAGGAACATCTAGATATAACAACCCTAAGGAATAGGAACATACTCCTCCAAATAGAAATAATCACAACTGAGACAAGTAGGAATTACAATTTCCAAGTCACCCCCTTAACGACTACTTGTCTATCTAGTTGTGGTCAAGCACAACAAAAGAATATGTTGACGTCCATATAAAGGAGCAACCATCCACCGGAACGCATAGGTGCCAACCGCTGCAACCGTCAGTCTGCTAGGATGCCCTTCGCATACATGGTTCTGTCAACCATTATAACTGTATACATATACTTGTACCTGCAAATCCCCCTCCATCATCATCATCATGGGTTTTATCGGATTACCCATAACCAAGCTCTGGGTTTTATCAAATTACCCTCAACCATGCCAATAAGGGCTCTCAGCCACTAAGGCTCAACTCAACCACCAATGATCAACACAACCACAAAGGCTCAACTCTACCACCAAGGCTCTCAATTCGGCCACAAAGGCTCAACACAACCACGAAGGCTCAATTTGTGCCTCCAAAGCACTCCATTCAGCCACCAAGGCTCACCACAGACCCAACTTAACTAGGCTCGGGGTTTTCTCGGCTCACCCTTAGACATGCCAATGGTTTTGTTAGCTCACGCTAAACTGTGCCTACAGGAATCCCTGTCCACTTCACTCTCGCACGTGATTTATGGCTTACAACAAACCAACACTGTAAAGTGGTTTCCAGCTTACCAAAAACCTAAAATTACAAAGTAGTTTTAATATTACCACGAACTTTATGGAGGTACATATGCCTTATCAGGCTTGCATTACACACTCCAATTCTTGGAGTTACCAGGTACATACATTATAAAGACCACTACAAAATAGTGTAGAATTGCTTACTTGTTAGGATGTGTGACTCATAATACAACATGCTAGTGAGTCTGTCCCACAAACTCACACTAACTCACACAAACTTTTACTTAGAAGTCCATCATCCTTTGAGGTTTCTCCAGCCTGTATTCTCTAATGTCATTTTCGCTATTTTTTATCATTTTCATACAAATAAACCTTCCTATTGTTGAAATGGTGAATTCCAACGCAAACTTATGACAATAGTTGGCTAGACTAATGTCTCTTCAATAACTATGGCATGATAATTTAACAATTCATAAAACAATATTCAATTAAATTTTTTTTTTTTTTTTAAATCACTTGGAGAATATTTTCCACTGAGATGAAACAAGATTGGAAGCTATAGAAGTGGTAGCCTCAACAAACCTTCCTTTTAATTAATAAGATTGCCTAATTTGACTAAAACCAATGGTGCCCGCAAATTCCCATTCTTTTCTGTACTTATTCAAGAGTTTCAGGAATTTTGTGGATTTTTCCCTTTCGCTCTTGCTACAACCAATTTGAACTAAGGCAAACAACTTTTGCAAGGCACAAATCATAGCCAAGGGGGACTTGGGCACCCACTATTCCATGCCCTCCATAGAATAAATTCTCCTTCTTGTAGAAATGCATGGATACTCCTTTTCCATGAGAGAACCCATCCTTTCTGCACATCCGCTCTACAAAAACCTCAAAGAGAGTCCCTCCACGACCATAAAAGAGGCAATGGTCTCTGTAGGCCATGATAATGCAATATTTCCTCATGATGGAAACCTCCATACCCATGGAGACGGCCTCCTGCCCATTGTAAATATGACAGAAACCCCTTATCAGCTTCGATTTGTAGAGGGAATCCACGACAATCTCCATTTACCTCATCATGAACATGTCCACATAGAATTTCATGAGCTCTATGGGGTTGGTTTCCATGATGTGGGAAAGGGGCTCGCATTGGTGGGTTGCGAATGGAAGATTGGTTTCTATAGAGATGGTGTTTTTTCGTTGTGTGATTTAGTCAATACAGATCTCAGATAGGCCTCCCTCAATGCATTCCATGATGGTTGTTTGTCGTCGTTGCAACTGTGCGTAGGAGATTGCAGAGGGTTGGGACCATGGCTCTCCCCATATTTATCTCTCCACTTCATATGACTCACTCCCTGAACAGAGCAACAACCCAATACCTCTTTTTTCCTCTCTTACACAAGCTTAACAACAACCAAGAATGGTCGAGCCTTGTCAGGCCTGTTGGGCTTTGTCACCCTCTCTATACTAGGAAGCTGGCAATATTCCCAACGTCTCACTCGCTGCAAGAACCTCATTACATCCCACTAATTCTTCTTCCATAGCTCCTCAACATACTTATACACCCTCATATCGACGACAACTCTGCCCACATTGAAACAACCCATAATGCTTCCGCACTACATTCCAATTGCCGAACAACATATCCACTTTCACCACTGGTCAACTTCTTCAACACGTGGGTTGACGACCCTTCCAAAGTCACAGTAGCATAATCACTTAATCCGATGGACAAATATAAAGGCAAAATGCCCAATAAAAATACATATACTCTTATTTACCTTGGCCCAGGAGGGGCCAAGCCCCCAAGCCCACACGGGCTCCGTTACCAACTTAAACTTTGAGCATGCACATTATATTATATATTCACATCAAATAATGTTACATATAAATACATTTAGTGTTGTCTCAAGATAGGTAAACTAATCTTGGACACACAATCACCTGGTTGAGAGAATATCTCAAATACACACCAATCTAGGAACATCTAGATATAACAACCCTAAGGAATAGGAACAGACTCCTCTAGATAGAAAGAATCACAATTGAGACAAGTAGGAATTGAAATTTCCAAGTATTCATTCTATTTCGTTTTTTCTCTATTGTGCTTTTGTTTGAAGGTTCAAAAGCCACGGAGGTCGTTTGGACAGGTGCAACGGCCAACACAGTTAGCGACATTGTTAGAATTTTCTCTGCTCTATCAACTAGTAGATGATGTAATTCATTTGGATCAGAATAATCAGCTTCTGGAAGCTTAGTTAAATCGTATGAAGACCCTCTTGTGTGATATCACCAATTAATTTCAACACAATCAGAGATGTTCATCCGACACTGTCAAAAATTGGTTGCAGAGGCTCCACCATTCTCTTGATGATGTCAAATGTCTCGTGGATCATTCCCAACGACATAAATGATATCTACAATGTTTCCTCTATAAACCAACACTCTTAACACAAGTTAGAGAATGGAATACAAATTTCAATCGACTCTTTGTCGATCTTGAAAGGGATTTTTCAATACTTGGCAATGCTGAACGAACTATTTCCTCTGCACCAGATAGAGCTTTGTGGGATCAGGGATCGAAGTTGACTAGATGCGACTGCAGAGATGGCTGGACAATGAAGATCATCAGTTTCGCATAATTGGTGTTTTCGACATGGGAGGCATCAGAAAAACATCTCTCCTCAAAACCATCCACAACGCCTACAAGAAAGGTAACTTGTTCGAAGCCGTATTTTGGACTGTATTTTATCAAAATTATAGGATTTTAGGCCTACAGGTTGATATTGCAAAGCACATCAATTTGAATCTTGGGAGAAGCTCTAGTGTTGAGATAACAAAGATGGAGCTCTCTGCATGTCTGTGGGAAAATCAATTTCTGATCATATTAGATGATTTATGGAGGGAACTTCAACTAGACGAAGAATTGGGCATCCCTGTGGATAATGATAACGGTAGCAGAGTCGTAATATCTACGTGTAGCTTTTATGTGGTGAGAAGAATAGGGGAAGATGACTTCTCCATAGAAATACAACTGCTATCCATGGATGAAGGGTGGAAATTTTTCTACAGAGAAGCTTTCCAAACTAGCAGTGCTCAGACAATGATATAGAGAATGTGGTCACAAAAATTGTTGAATAGTGTAATAGTCTTCCGTTGGCCATAAAAGTTGTAGCGGCAACCATGAGGGGTAAAACTAGTGTAAATGACTGGCATCTTGCTTTGTGTCAGATAAAAAATATCGATGTTTTCTAGGATACAACAATAATGATCAAGGTCGCTATTGACGGTTTAAATGTAGTTACGATTGTTTGCCTGAATCTGTCTTCAAGAATTTCTTTTTATATTGTGCTACCATTCCCGAAGGTTGGCAGATCACTGTAAACGCCTTGGTGGAAATGTGGATAGGGTAGGATCTAGTCAATAGCAGAAAGACTAGCTATTTAATGGACTTGGGACTCAGGTACGCAGACTTATTAGTAGAACGTTGCTTGTTTCAGAGTGTTTATAATGATTATGGGTATAGGAAGATATAGGTTCACAATGTTTTCCATGACTTGGAAATGTATATTGCTAAGAATGAAGAGCAATGTTTCTTCAGGACATGTGAAAACCTCCAAGAGTTTCCAACCACTGCAAAATGGATCCATAATTGCGAAAGAATAACAATTGTTCAATTTTTCCAACATATTTCAACTGCCCCAACCTCCTCACTTTGATGTTGCAGTATAATGAAAGTCTAAGAGAGGTTCCAAATGGCTTTTTAGTCAATCTCACCTCTCTCGGGGTTTTGGATATGTCGGCCACCAAAATAGAATCGTTGCCCATGTCACTGTGGCATCTTAGATAGCTTGAGTTTCTCAATTTATGTGAGACCTTAATCAAGGTTGTACCTGAAGACATATGTAATCTTTCTTAGCTTCAGTTTTTGCATCTTAATAATTGTAAAAATTTGGAGTCGTTGCCTCCTAAGCTAACAGAGCTTGGAAATCTCATGACTTTAGATTTAAACCATTGTTGTAGATTAACGAGGATTCCCCTAGAGATATATCAACTTACATTATTGAATATATTATTACTGGGCACATCAGAGAAAGTGGAAAACAATATAATGAGGTGGAGGAAGTGAAGAGTCTCACAAATTGCAGTTTGAAGGATCTCACAAATTACTCAAATTTAGTGAATCTTTTTATACATGTCAAGGCAAGAATTGAAGTCGAGGGAATACGTTCAGGAATTAAGATGGGTATAATGGGAAGTTGGTTGGAGATGAGGGACCTAACATTGGTATTCGATGTGGAAGACCATCATGTGGTGGAGGATCTCCCTGGAGACATAAAAGGCATGAAGAAGCTACAACATTTTTGGCTTCAAAATTACCATGGAAAAAGTCTACCCAATTGTATTTACGAGTTTCTACAATTGGAGAGGCTATATTTGCATTATTAGTTTCAACTCAGGGATCTTCCGCCCTTGGAGAGGTTTCCAAATTTAAGGTCAATGACATTAGACAACTAGACTAACTTGAAGGAGCTAGGAATAGGGACACGGGGAAGTGTCAAGAGATTTCCGATGTTGGAAAGTTTTAGGCTGGAAGACTTACTTATGTTAGAACTATATTTTGATCTATGCAAATGTGTCTTTGCCCATGTTTAAACTATACATTGATCTCATGCAACTTCTTGACTTGTTGATTTTATTGATAAGAACTTAATATCCCACCATAATGAATTATTGGGTTTTTAGTCTTATTCTTATTTTGACATTTATGTGATTGATGATTTTTCTTCCTACCATGAATAAAAGGATGGAAATCTAAACACTAATTCTCTATGTGACTAACAAAATGACAATGTTGTAATTTAACAAGAATTTGATTAATTTTTTTTATCATTAATTGTATCGTCAACATTCTTACAACTTCACTCGGATGCGGGTGTTGGGCAAGCAAGGTAGCGCTCTAACCGTTGGCCACGCGGGGTTGAGTTGGGCAGATGGCTTCTCCACAACCGAGGAAGCATTTATGCTCACTCTTAAACACTCGCCGCCAACCTCAGACATCATTCACTCCTCGTCCTTAATGTATCACCTGCCGGACGATTCAAGCCAGTACGAGCTGAAAGCAATGGCTTGTATATTTATGGACAAAGCCATGTCGCTCAGAACCCAGAAAAACTTACAAGGTTCTGGAGTCGGGTCTGTTATTTTTCATTTTGGATGCCTCAGGGTGGAGAAGCCTAACCTTATTACCCGCAAGCTAACTGCCATGGTTCGCAGCAGAGGTTTACCGCGACGTGGTGGGAGAGTTGGCACTCGCCTTGCTTCTGAAGGCGAGGAGGTGAATTCCTTCATCCCCAGGGCGACAATGACGAATTCGTCCTCGTCCTCTGAGCAGGACTTCCTGATGTCGCCGGACTCCTACCTGCCCATCCGCCTTAGAATCCCTGGAAGGCTCCTGCGTTCAGACATAATTGTGAATGTGTCAATTTATCTCTCAGAGGCAGCACCTGAAGAAAATCCCCCCTCTTCTCAGGCACCTGCAGAATTTCAGTCTAGTGAAATATTGTTGGGAGACATGGAGGGAAGGGTCTTCCGTATGCTCCATCCTCTATCTGCTATAGCCCCGCCGTCTCAGCATCAACCAACCCAAGTTCAGGAGAACTTAAACGCTGACGCTCTGGAGCAGGAAGCTCTGCCTCCGGCTCAGACTACTCAAGCGAGCGAGGAAGTCCACAGCGCAACTCATCTACGCCTTGAGGAACAGTTTCAATGGGACGAGGAGATGGCGAATTGGCTGGATACGTCAAGCCCGCAGCATCTGTCGCCTCCGGAGGATCCAAATCGCCCGTTTTGAGTCTCCATGGTCGCTCTATATCCAGGTTTTTGCCAAGATAAATCAATGTATTTTTTTTCTATCAGATGGGTCGCTACCAGTTCTCTTTCTGTCCTTCATTCGAAGGCTTGTCTATGTAATTACAGTGTCATTGGTAGAGTCTACAGGCTTCAAAGGGTCTGGTTGTTTTTTGCTTTTTGTATGGCTATCCAAGAGTCAGGTTTTCACATTCTCTCTGTCCAAGCATTACATCAGGGACAATATATGTTAACAGGATATAGCTGGATAGATAGTCAGTCTCAGATGCTTATGCTAGAGGGCTGGGCAACGCCCCTCTCGAATGATGTAATTCTTGTAAATACTTTCTCTCCTTAATATAGATTAGCCTTTACGTAGAAAAAAAAAAAAACATTCTTACAACTTCTTCATTAATTTCTAAAGTATTCAAGTTTCCATCAAGAAATCATACACTCAAAAAATAAATTGGTTTGGACTAATGTGGAATATGAAAGTTGTTTCCTTTGTCACATTTGAAGTCATTTCAATTCTTTTTGAATTGCAATTATTCCAAAGGTTAAAGAATAATATTTGAAATATATATATATATATATTTAGATCCATATTTATTCTTATGACTCATATTTAATTAAACTTTCCTTCATCAATTCATTTCTAAATAATTATTCCATCTCATAACTTGGTAAGTAATCATCAACAATCTCTTTTCTCACAATTTCATCAACCATTTTTTTAAGATCATTTGGTGCCACAAGTAGCATCATGCATTTGCATTAGATAATCCATGTCACAAGTAGCATTCATCATTTTCATTAAGTCACGTGTGTTACAAGTAGCAAAATCCTTTTGTATTAGGTAATTTGTTGCACATGTTGCATCAACCATGTTCACAATATTAATTTTAATTGAAATTCTTCAATCAATTTATCCTTTAAATAAATTTTCTTGTGAATATCAACAACCCAATTATGCAATTCATGTAAGGAGTCTTACATTTCTTTGATTTCTAGATTGATATTTTGCAAATAGTGTATTTCTTTACCCATTGCATGTTTTTCGCTTGTCACACTCAGTTGTGCTTGCTTATGTCAAATTGTCTTGTTCTTATTACTACCTTAAGGTGTCAGATCATGCACCCCAAAGTGTGATTACAATGCTTTTTATTTTGATTAAAAATGACTTTATAATTCAATTTCAACTATTTATAACAATATACACATTGATTTTTGAAAGGGTTTGTAACACTTACCCTTCTTCAATTTTTACATTTCAATGATTTAATAGACACTTGATTTATGAGATAACGCAATTTTTTGTGTAAGATATGGCATACTCATAAAATGATCATGTTTTGATGACTAAGTGAACTTGAAAATCAAGTATCAAAATTAGGCACAATATCCATAACTAAGAATTCAGGAAAAAATAAATAAATATACATCATCCATGGGAATAAACTATCCTTCAAATCCCTTATTATGACAACATAATTCTAGAAAAAAGGTAAAAACATTTGATTTTATTATGGGTATCCTTATTTCAATTATAATGGCATGCTCAAATGCAATAAAAAATCTTAATTGATTTCTACATACGAATAACTTTTTCACTTTTTATGCTCACAATTCACATTTTGAGAAAAAATAAAAAAATGTATCTTGTTCACTACCCACTCAAAATATCTTTGTGCTTCAATCAAATCGATTAAACAATTTTATTCTATGAAGGTGATAAGCCTCATCATTGGGTAACTATATGGACCCTAATACACCTCCAAGATTATTAAAAATAAACTCCTCTCATAATTCCTTACATATTTTCATTCTATTTTGCTTAATGAGATGAGTAAAAGTAAGATGTTATGTCTAGTGGTCTAATGTACTTTGATTGCAGGTGTTTGAGAGAAAATCATGGCAATTTTGGCTAATTAAGGGTAGAAAATCGAATGAGACAAGGAGGAGAGATTATAGGAGATAGATCCTCCTTAGTTAATCCTCACTCATTCGAATATTCCTCATTCAAATCACACTAGCTCGAAGTTGCAAGTAGCTGAGTCATGGAGATCATGGGCAGCCGATCTAGTGATAGTTAAGAGCCAATTCATCTTGATTTTAGGAGCCAAGCCTCCCTATATTTAAGGAATTCACTGGAGACTTCAGCTGTATAAATAAGGAGGCCTAGAGGCTCATTAGGATTCAGATTTTTTTATGTAAGAGCACTAAGAATTTTCGAGTTCAAGTTTTGTGGAAAAACATTGTTATGTAATTTTTCTGATATGATAATGAGAATGAGAATTTCCTTGATCCAGCACTAAGTTGACTCAAAGGGCTGAACCTCTTGGGTTAGTGCCCAACCCTAGCAACAAAGGCTCCTCTTCTTGTACTTGTATGATTATGTGATTTCATAGATTAATGGTTGAATTAGTTTTAGCAATGTTTCATTACAAGTAGTTGTGAACTTGATTAGTTTGCTTCCATTTGTGCATTTCTTTAGTAGAAGCTTAGAAAGATAAAGGAATACCAAAAAGGCTGATAGCAGGTGGATTTGGCCTCACTCCCCCTTCAAGGACCATGGTTTGAAGAAAGAACTCCTATGCAACCCCAAAAAGACAGAATTATAATTTCTTATGGAATTTAGGGTTTTCTGCTACTAAGGCCAACATCTTTTCAGTTTTCAAGAATAAGATCCAATTTTCATTTATGATATATTCAACCTTGCAATAGATCTCATAGTGTTTCACATTATTCTGCAAGTATTTCCATGCATGAACTATGCAACTAGATAATGAAATTTTGTTTTCTTAAGTTGATTGAAAATCTTTCTTGTTTGACATGATTCATGGATAAATGTCAGTTATTGATGCAGTGCAGGAGTTTCAATAGTGCAATAATATCTCATGACCAACAACCCCAGCCTAACCTCATCCATCCATGATCACCAAAATATACTAAGTCCCTCAACCAATTCATCATTCCATTAGAACAATTTTCCAGGTTTGTTGAGCAAATCCAACCATTTTACAAACTCTGTTTTGAGCTCTGAAAAAGTCCTAACCACTCCCTTGCCTTATTTATTCCACCATTCACCTTCCCTAAGCCCTATACCACCTTCTAAATCACTCTTATTGCTCTCGGGCGGATCCTGTAGGAATACAGGGGATCCTGTAGGAGCATTGGGACATCCTGTAGGAAGCATTAGGACATCCTGTAGTGGCATGTTTTGAGCCTGATTTGTGGAAAAAGCATCCCGAGGGATAGGAAAGGACCCCTACTTTCCTCCCAAGCCATCTTACCTTTCACCACCATCTCTAACCCACCTGCCACATCATAAGGAGGGTTCAGCATTCACATTTTCACAAAAAAAGGACAAAAAGAAAAAGAGTTATTGTGTTCATTTATATGCACAACAATAGAATGTTTTGTTATTTTAGATTGCATGCCTAGGATAGTTAGGATTACTCACATGTTAACTTAGAATTCTTTTGAAGTAAAACCTCTTAGAAATTAGTTAGATTAGTGGTGTGTTTAAAGCATTTGATTTCAATCTTTCCTTTCTGCAATAGACAATATTTCAGTTCTCCCAATTAGTGCAAAATTCCCATTTCCTCATTGGTAATCAAGCTTCTTCTGAATCAATAGAAGGTTGGTTTGAGAAAACATAGTGGTCTATCGCTAGCTCAACAGTGACAAAGAGTGGACCCTTCGCATCTGCTTGTGTATACAACACTCTCACCTCCATGTTTGTACAAACCCCAAGTTAATAAAGTAAAGTTGGTAGCTCCAAGAGTTGCAACATTCTTACTGCAATACTGGTGCTCATCACTTTTTGGCACCGTTGTCGGGGAGGTGTCTAAGTAATATGTGATTTCTGCTTTCTTTCTTCCATTTCTTATCTCTGACATTCCACTATTAGCTTCATTTCTGCAAAAGTAATTGTAAATTGGTTTGCTTTCTTTTCCATTCTGCAAGTGAGATTTCATTCAGTAGTTATTTCCCATTCAGTTTGTTATTTCAATTCTGTAATTAGTCTCAAATCTTGAAAAAAAACACAAAACAAAACAAAAACACTTCTTTCATGCCTCGTAGGAATAGGGATAACTTACAAAAATTTCTACCAATTACCCCCACCACTTCAATTAGCCAACCTTCCCTCTTCTTCGGTGGTTGTGAATTGGAGGACCCCTTAGGCTAACAACCAGAGATTTTTTAAGAGCCTGCAAGGGGAGAAGACGAAGGAGAACCCATTCCAACTGACCTAATGGCTGAAAATAGAAATGGCAGAGGAGATAGAGAAAGAATTGAGGGTGATTTTCCCATCAAAGAAACTAATGTGGATACCAAGATGCAAAACATAAGCCCCTCTGCTCTTCCTCATTGCCATGGACTGGCCTCAGAAGATCCAGATATTTTCTTGTTTGAGTTCATTGTGATATGCAGAACTTATGATTACATAACTGATGATAAGAAGTTGAAATTATTCCCATCCACTCTCAAGGATGCAGCTCAGCGCTGGTTCATGGGTTTACCTGGGGATAGCATCACAAGTTGGGCTTAGATGCAGCAAGCCTTGAAAAACAAGTATTGAGACTACTACAGGTTAAAAGACACTAAAGAGGAAATTTTTAGGATGACCTTGGGGCATGATGAATCCTTAGAGCATTATGAAGAGAGATTCCAACTTAGCTACAAAAGGGTTAGGTGCACACTTGATCCTAAGTCACTGAAGCTAGTCTTGCTCTGGGGGGTAAGGGAAGATCTTCTGGGTAACCTAAACCTGCTAGAAGGAGGGGACATCTACCAGCTACCCTACGAAGATATCAAGAATGTATTTAAGAACCATTCTAGGGAATCTAGAAAAAAGGGTAGGGGTAGTCAACCAATGGCAAGCTCATCCTCTTCCAACACATCCATAAAAGGTGAAATTGGAAATATGCTGGAAGATTTCAAGACTGAAATGTTGTATACCCTTTCCCTACAGATGGAAACTATGCACATCAAGAGGAAGCAGGAGGAAGTAAAGAGAGCATTAGCCATATTCTACCCTAGATGCACAAGGAGGCATGAATGTCCATAATAATCTGCTCAGTCTATGAAGAAAACCACTCCAAAGACAAGTGTCCTTCTCTACCTGGACTAAAAGTTGTGTATCAGAGAACTGAAGGGGTGACTGAACAGCTCTGCTACATAAATCAAAGGATACTTCATGGGCCTCAACCATACCAATAGGACATGCAAGGGTCATCCTATGCATATTACAACCCTAACCAGAACACATCCATTCCCTCTTGGGGCTCCCCTACTCATCCCTCATGGTCTACACCTTCTCCTTGGTCTTTTGCACATCAGTACCATTCCCAACCAGCCAACCAATCATTTCAGCCATATACTCTGCCACAGCCTTAGTGGAATGCACTACCCTAGGGGTGGAGGCCCCCATACAATAATGCTCCTAATTTATTTCCTTCACCTCCTACTCAACCATAAATTTTACACCCTGCTCCACCTAAACAACCTTAGATGCTTGCCCAACCAAATCCGAACCTGAACAATAGATAGGCACAACAAGTATACAGTGGAGAGACATCCTACTATGCAAATTCAAGAAATCAACCTAAGGTCTAGGACAATACTCCTGGACAACCAACCTCCATCTCCACCTAGGGAGAGTGAGGAGGAAAGAGAGGAAAGTATGCCTAGAGTGAATCCACCACCCTTTCCTAAAATATTAGCTCAGCTAGTCTAGCCTACCCCAGAAGAGAATGAATTTCTGGGTGAATTGAAAAATCTATGTGTCAAAATTCCACTTCTCCAAGCCATTAAGGATGTACATATTTACAATAAATTGATTAAATATAAGTGTTTCAAACTTCCAGGGAGGCGAAAAAGAGACACCCTACCATTAATGTCATTGGACAGCTATCCGACTTAATGCTAGGGCAGGTAATTTGCCTAAATTATTTAGACCCTGGAAGCCCTATATTAGATGTGCACATTAATGGCACTATTGTCCCGCATACCTTGATTGATCTTGGGGCTGCCATTAATGTAATAACTAAGGACGCCATGCTCAAGCTCAATCTACATGGTTCATTGAGAAATACCACAACCGTCTTGTAGCTTGCAGACCGTTCCACAGTCGCTCCTGAGGGGATTGTGAGGATGTGATGGTCTCCATCAACTCATGGGAGTACCCTACAGAATTCCTAGTTCTCCAGCCTAAGGCCAAGCTTAGTGGTTATCCTCTCATACTTGGGACACTTTGGTTAGCCACTTCCGATGCCTACATCAGTTGCAAGGCTGGAAATATGACTATAAAAAATGGGCATCTGTCCAAGCAGTTTATCTTGTACCCTCCTGCTCAGCCATCCTTAGAACATGATTTACCTTTATGGCTAGAAGAGGAGGAATAATATGAAGTTTGCTCTGCCCAACTCTATACCCTAGAAATTGCCATGGGAGGAGGACAACCGAATGAACAAGATTTGATTGAACACATACTCCAAAATCCAACTCCCAACACCTTGTCCTTAGAGGAAGTAGTAATGGAAACCAAGAGAAACCATTATATTGATCTATTCTTAGCTTATTCAAACCCTAATTGTGTCAAAACAATTGAATTCATCCCTAAGAGAAATTTGAAAATCAACCCGTCTTTCTGTACACCAAGAAGAAGAGTTGTGCAACATGCTAAGGGAGCATTTGGATGCCTTTGCTTGGAGTTACAAAGAAATGAAGGGAGTGCACCCCTCGGTGTGTACTCACCACATTTATATCAAAGAAGGTTGCAAACCAGTCTGACAACCCCAAAGGAGAATGAATCTAGCTCTCAAGGATATAGTTAAAGGAGAACTGCAAAAGCGGCTAGATGCAGGATTCATTTACCCTATCTCGTATAGTGAGTGGGTTTCTCCTTTGGTGTTGGTTCCAAAGAAAAATGGGAAGTGGAGGATTTGTGTCGATTACAGAGAGTTAAGCAAAGCAATAAAGAAGGACCATTTCCCTCTACCTTTCATTGACCAAGTGTTAGATGGCCTAGCAGGGAAAAAGTTTTTCTCTTTCCTAGATGGGTTTAGTGGGTACAATCAAATCCAGATCAGCCCAGAGGACCAAGATAAAACCACCTTCACCTATCCTTGAGGTACCTTCGCTTATAGGGTCCTTCCTTTTTTCCTATGCAATGCCCCTGCCACTTTCCAGAGGGCAGTCCTTACTATCTTTGTCGAGCTAGTCCATGATGTAGTATAAATTTATATGGATGATTTTACACCCTATGTGTGTGTATTCCAGGAGGCTCTGTCCAACTTGGGTAAGGTGCTAAACAAATGCATTGAAATGAACTTTTCCCTTAGTCCCAAACAATGTGAGTTCTTGATGACTGCAGGGACTGTTCTAGGTCATTCAATATCCCAGAAAGGACTACAGGTGGACCCAAATAAGATAGCCATCAGCCAAATGGTCCCACTTCCTCAAAAATAGAGGGATGTAAGAAGTTTTCTAGGTTTAGCTAGATACTATAAGAGATTTATAAAATACTTCAGCAAGTTAGCTTCTCCTTTATTTGGGTTATTTTCTAAAGTCTTTGAATTTTTATGGTCAGGAAGCTGTCAAGAGGCCTTGGACACCCTAAAGGAAAACTTGACCACTGCACTTATTCTCTAAGGCCCAAATTGGGCCCTTCCTTTCCATATACATGTTGATGCCTCTCATAAAGACATAGGAGTAGCGCTAGGCTAGATAGATGATAAGATACCTTGTGCCATTTACTTCATCAGTAAGAATTTGTCAAAATCCGAGCTGAACTACACAGTGACTGAAAAGGAGCTCCTAGATATTGTGCATTCATTGAACAAATCTAGGCATTACATTACAGGTTACCAAACATTTGTACATACTCACTATGTTGCAATTAAATACTTGATGAATAAATCTAATGTAAATGCCCAAATTATTAGATTGTTACTTTTATTACAACAATTTGATTTAACTATTATTGATAAGCCTGGTAGGGAGAATGTTGTGGCATATCTTTTTTATCTAGATTGACTTTTCCTGCAAGGGAGGAAGGAATGGTTGATGATCAGTTACCAGATGAACACTTATTCGACATTTCAGTTCTCTCTCTATGATTTGATGACATAGAAAATTACTTGGTGTCTGCACAGTTTCCACCAAATTTTTCCTCCAAGGAAAGGAGAAAGATTGTGGGGAAAAGTGCCCCATTCACTTGGATTGGGGGCAACCTCTTCAAACTAGGCCCAGATCAAATTCTGAGAAGATGTGTCAGGGAGGAGGAATTCTTTGACATCCTTCTCACCTGTTGTTATCACTTAGAACTAAAAAGAATTGATATATGTAACTTTTCATCCTAGCCCGATGACAAAGGTTAGTGCTAGTCTATGCTTGTTTTAATTTTTTTTCCCTTAGAGTCTGAAGTTTTAAGAGGTCATGAGTAAAGTTTATTCTCATCTACCATTGGTTCTCCTCCATTCACCACTGTTTCATAGCTACGTGTCATCTTATGTCAGTCACCGAGTCTTTTAGTAATTTCGCAGCGCATGCATACTATTAAAGTGTTTTCGCAGCGCTTTTATAGTTTAGCAGTTTCGCAGCGCAAACCCTATTAGGCAATTTCGCAGCGCATCATTCAAATTTAAAACTAACTGCGCTGCGAAATCATGGATTCGTACATTTCGCAGCGAATCTTTCCCGAAATGTCAAGTCCATTAGGTGAGTCACAGGCCGTGTCATCTCATGTTAGTTCATGTACCCCTCTTACCACATTCCACCACTCATTGCCATTATCACCACCACTAGATCTATTGATACGCATGAATCATCATTTCCAAGAAAGACCACCGTGCATAAATCTTAATGATGGTTGTAAATCTTGCATGAATAACAAATCTGCAAGATTGCAATTTGAGAGATTTTAAATGGCAAGATTTCAAGCTCAAATACAAGTATGATCAAGCGAGGCGGAAAATCAAGCGAGGCTGAAAATCAAGCGAGGTAGAATTCAAATAGAAGCTGAATCACAATTCAAACCAGAGCTGGTAGTCATTGTTTGGCGAATCTTTGGAAAAATCAATGGAGAAAAAAGAGCAAAGATCCGGCAAATGTCTAAGGAACGAGCCTGAATGCCTGGATATAACACTAAGGAATAAAGAGGTGGAGAAAGCATTCAAAAAAGCCGGGTGCTGGAATTTTTGCAAAAAGTTACAAGGAGGACATGCACAGGTAACCAAAGAATTTGTGCTTAATTTCACAGGCTTGAATTCAAAGGTAGCTATGATAGAATTGCAGGTCTTGCCAGAGGTAATATCCACTGTGACAAAGATCCCACGAGGACAAGAGGAATGGTTTAAAAATTTCAAATTTGACATGAATCCTTGCAAGGAGTTTTTAGAGAATGAGTTTGTAAATGTAGATTTAAGTAAGGCAGTGCCCAGGAGCTATGTCAAAGAATATTATGCTCATTTACTCACCTGCATACACAAATATTTTACTTGTGAAGGAAGGTATAACAAGGTGTACTCATACCATTTTAAGCTCCTTTTGCATTTCACAGGGAAGATCTCCATTGACCTACCTTTTTATCTTTTCCGTAGTTTGAGTAAGATGTGTGATAAGGTACAACTGAGGAAAGAGGATTGTGAAACCTCTTTGTTTCATCATGGTTTGATTAAACTACTGGTCTTAGATGAGCTTCAAAGGGTAGGCAAAGATTGGAATTCATTCGTTTTTATGGCTGGCTTCAAAAGCCAGACTGGCCTCAGTCCTCTACCTGCAAGAGATTTTACAATAGCAGAGCTCCAAACAGAAGCAAGAGCTAAGAGAGTTCCAAATTTACAAGCAAGAAAACAAGTGAAGCCCCTCATCATTCAAGACCCACCTCAGCAACCAACTAAGGAAAAAGCTCATGTTAAAAAGACTGTACCTGAAACAAGCGCATCTGAAGTAGTCTCAAGGAGAAGAACAAGAAGTCAGATGGCTAAGGAAAAAGGTAAAGCTGTAGCAGTTGAAGAAAGTCCAGTTTCCAAGGGAAGTCTAAATGATTTATTACAGGCTATTGACTTTGAGGAGTCCCTACCAGTTCAAAATGAATTGATGCAGTCATAACAAGAGAGTACAAAGAAAGCCAAAGCCTCAAAAAGGCTTAAATTTGATGAGCAAGCTGAACAATTTGTTTTTAAAC
>APFE031574632.1:19429-41311 GCA_000404065.3 Pinus taeda | reverse complement strand
TTTTATGTGTTATGCTCTCGCATTGTTTATTTTCTATGTTTTAGAATTCGTATGCAGGTAATTTTTGTACAGGGTTAAAACCTACATTTGGTATCGGAGCTGTTTTGGCTTCAAGGGGACACCTTTGTTATTGAGGGGTTTCGCTCAGGCCTGTGGTAGACCCTATTCAATGGGAGATCTGTGAGATCGATTCTGGTGGTGAAAGAAGATGGTGAGCAATGGAAATATAGAGATCGAGAAATTTAATGGTCAGAGTTTTGAGTTGTGGAAACTCAAGATGGAGGATCTGTTGGTGGATAAAGATCAGTGGATCACAGTAGATTCAGGTACTAAACCAACGAGAGTGTCCGATGAAGAATGGAAGAAGTTGGATCAGAAGGAAAAGAGCGCAATATGATTGTGTGTCTCAGATTCAGTATTGCTGAATGTATCAGGGGAAGCTACGGTGAAGGCTATGTGGGACAAGTTAGGGACTTTGTACCAATCTAAGTCTCGGGTGAATAAACTGTTTTTGCGGAAAAAGATGTATAACTTGATGATGAAAGATGGAGACTCAGTGACAGAGAATTTGAATGCGTTTAATACTGTGGTAAGTCAGTTATCGTCTGTTGATATCAAAATTTCAGATGAAGGTAAGTGCATTAGTTTGTCGTGTTCTCTACCAGATTCATGGGATAGTCTGGTTATTGCAATAGGTAGCAATGCAACTGCCTTGCAGTTTGATGAAATAGTCTGATCCTTGCTGACAGAGGAGATGAGACGGAAAAATATGGATAGCAACAATGGTGATGCTTTGTCTGTACAAGGATGGTCCCAAAATAGAAACAAAAATAAGTCATCGAGTGGGAGATCTAAATCTAGAGGGAGATCTAAATGTCCAGGAAAACCTACAAAGGTGGTGTGCTGGAAATGCAGAAAGGAAGGGCACTTCAGAAGGGAGTGTAAATCTAAAGCTCCTGATAAAGGAAAGGGATCTGATGATGCTCCTTCTGCAGAGGTGAAAACTACCTAAGATGAAGGTGGGGATGTGTACTTGGCTTCTTCAAGTACACATGTAGATCATGAGGTATGGTTGATTGACTCAGGTGCATCCTTTCACTTCACTCCCCATAGAGAGTGGTTCTGCGAGTATGAGAAATATGATGGTGGTGATGTCTTTAGGGGATGATAGGAAGGCTAGAATCGTTGGTCGCGGAAAAGTAAAGTTGAAGTTGCAAGGTGGAAGGGTTAGAACACTTCCGGGTGTTCTGCATATTCCTGCATTGGCAAGAAATCTGATTTCTGTAAGCAAGTTGGATGATGCAGGTGCAAAAATAGTGTTCGAGAAGGATACCTACAAGATGGTTTGGGGAGCACTGGTATTGATGCACAGAGTTAGGATTGGAACTTTGTACAAGCTGCAAGGTAGCAATGTTGTTGATGGGTGCAACAATTTTGTGGTTCCTGAAAGTGGAGCAAAAATCTAGTGGTCTCTGGAGAGAAGGGCCTTCGAATACTTCATGGTAAAGGTATGGTAGAAGGTATGAGTAATTGCTCTCTAGATTTTGATTTCTATGAAAATTGTATATATGGGAAGGAGAATCGGGTGAGTTTCCCCTCTAGCAGTAAGATGGCGAAACAGATATTAGAGCTTGTGCACAGTGATGTGTTTGGACCTGTGAAGGTTCCATCACTAAGTAAGTTTATGTACTATGTATCATTTATAAATGACTTCTCAAGGAATACATGGATATATTTCCTTAAGAAGAAATATGAAGTATTTGATAGGTTTAAAGAATTCAAGGCTCTGGTGGAAAACCAGACAAAGAAGAAGATAAAGGTGTTGAGGACAAATAACAGTGGAAATTTTTGCAGTAAGGAATTTGAAGAATTCTGTAAGAAGTGTTGTATAGAACGGTAGAAGACTACTCCATATACACCTCAGCAAAATGGAGCTGCAGAAAGAATGAACAAGACGTTGATGGAAAAGGCAAGAAGCATGCTTAGTGGTGTTGGGTTAGGACAAGAATTCTCAGCAGAGGCGGTGAATACTGCATGTTACCTGGTCAACAGGTCACCTTCATCAGCATTGGAGGATAAGACTCCACAAGAAGCATGGACTAGTAAGAAACCCTCTCTTTCACATCTAAGGGTATTTGGATGTGATGCACATGTACATGTTCAAAAGGAGAAAAGAACCAAGTTGGATAGTAAATCTGAAAAGTGCAAATTTATTAGGTATAATGATGGTTTAAAGGGTTATAAGCTTTGGAACCTAGTAACAAGGAAGGTTGTGTATAGCCGAGATGTGTTGTTCAGAGAGGTGAAAGATGTTACTAAACATGAAGTCCAACCAAACGAACCTGAGAAGATAGAGTTTGAGCTAAAGAAGGAAGAATCAGACTCTATAGAAGAGGAGGAATCAGAAGATGAAGAGCCACAAACTCCAGCTTTGAGAAGATCAGTTCGAGAAAGAAGGCAGCTTGAAAGGTATAGTCCATCTGCTTTCTATTCAAATTTTGTTTTGTTTGTTACTGATGATGATCCCAGAACTATGAAGGAAGCAGTGAATTTAGAGGATGGAAAACTCTGTAAAGAGGCCATGGTTGATGAAATGGCATCTTTTCACAAAAATGAGGCTTGGGATCTGGTGGAGTTGTTGGCTAGAAGGAAACCCATTGGCAGCAAATGGGTGTTCAAGAAGAATACAAATGCAAAAGGAAAGGTGGAGAAATACAAAGCTCGGTTTGTAGAAAAAGGTTATTCCCAGGTGTTGGGAATTGATTTTGGTGATATTTTTTCTCCTGTTATCAATGTAGCTTCTATTAGGTTGCTATTATCTATTGCTACTGCTTTTTATTTTGAGGTAGAACAGATGGATGTGAAGACAATATTTCTTCACGGGAATCTGGAAAATGAGATCTACATGAAGCAACCTGAAGGTTTTGCGGAGAAGGGTAAGAAAGAACTGGTATGCAAGTCAAAGAAGCCTCTGTATGGGTTAAAACAGTCACCAAGGATGTGGTATCAGAAATTTGATACATTTATACAGGGACTTGGCTTCACCAGAAGTAAAGAAAATCCCTGTGTATTTTAAATTAATTGGTGACCGTGTTATTTATTTGGTCTTGTATGTGGATGATATGTTGCTGGTTGGAAATGACAAAGAAATTATCCAAGATTTGAAGACCCAATTGTCCTCCAAATTCAAGATGAAAGATATTGGTGCTACAAACTATATTTTGGGCATGGAAATCAAAAGAGATCAGACAAAAAGGAAGCTCTGGTTAAACTAGAGGAAGTATGTTGAGACAATATTGCAGAGGTTTAATATGCAAGATAGTAAACCGGTGAAGGTTCCTATTCATGTAGGTGTGAGGTCATCTGTTGAACAGTGTCCCAAGACACAAGAAGAGGAAGAAGAGATGTCTCATGTTCCATATGCAAGTGCAGTCGGTAGCCTAATGTATGCAATGGTCTATACTAGACTAGACAATGCACATGCAGTGGGAGTGTTGAGTAGGTTTATGTCAAAACCAGGGAAGGAACATTGGACAACAGTGAAGCGGGTTTTTAGGTATTTGCGTGGCACTAGTGATTATGGTTTGTGCTACCAAGGAAGACCAGGATTAGACATAGTTTTGGATATTCATGGCTTTGCTGATGCAGACTGAGCTGGAGATCTGGATCAGAGAAGATCTACAAGTGGGTATGTGTTTAACCTATTTGGAGGTGTATTCAATTGGATGAGTAAGAAAGAATCTGTAGTGGCACTATCAACTACAGAGGCAGAATACATGGCAGCCACTCATGCAAGCAAGGAAGCAGTTTGGTTGCAAAGATTGTGTTCAAGTATGGGGTTAGTACAGGGAGCTAAAAGGATAGACTGTGACAGCCAAAGTGCAATTTTCTTGGCAAAGAACCTTGCTTACCATTCAAAGGCAAAGCACATTGATGTTCAGTATCACTTTGTGAGGGATATGATAGAAGACAAAAAGGTGTTGCTGGTAAAGGTGGACACTTTGAAGAATATTGCATATGCATTGACAAAATCTGTGAGCTCTGAAAAGTTCTCTTGGTGTAGAGAGACAATGGGCGTTTCAGGGCTGGAAAAATGACTAACTCTCTTTTGGCCACCTGTGGAAAGAAAACAACAAGTGGGAGAATGTTTGGCTGTGTTGTATTCTTTCCACGACTAGCCCACGTAGTTAACCGGGGGTTAGAGGGGGGAGGTCACAGGGGGTTTGAGATGTACTCGTAACCCCACTTTATGGGGTCCAGGGCACCACCCTGGAAAATTTTGGTTTTAGACCCTATGTTAGGTTGGGCAGACCCACCTATGGTTTTGTGCATGATTTTCGCACATGTTTTTTTGGACGCGATGGTTTTCGGTACATGGTATTGGATGCTTCAACATGTATAAATATGTATTGTAAAATTGAAAGGAACATAATGAAAAATCATGCTGGTAGTCCTTATTTTGGGATCCAAGGGAAAATATTTGTGCATATGTGTTTTATGTGTTATGCTCTCACATTGTTTATTTTTTGTGTTTTAGAATTTGTATGCAGGTAATTTCTGTACGGGGTTGTAAATTATTGATTATTATCTTATATGTTGATGACTTTATTTTATTTGGTGATGAACAACTGATCAGATATTGCAAGGAGGACCTTGCAAGAGAATTTGAAATCAAGGACATGGGTCTCATGCACTACCTCCTCGGCTTAGAAGTATGGCAAGGCGATGGGGAACTATTTTTCTCTCAAGGCATGTATGAAAATGAGATACTACATAGATTCCACATGGAGATTTGAAAGCACATGGAGACACCTCTAGCGACCAAATGGCGGAAGGAGGATACCACTTTAGGTGAGGAAGTGGATGATACCATTTATTGGAAGCTAGTGGGTTCACTAATCTACCTTTTGAACAGGCAACCAGATATGTGCTATGCAGTCAACCAACTGAACCAAGTTATGGTTAGGCCAACCAAATCATTTTGGAGGGCATCTAATCATGTTCTACAGTACCTCAGAGGCACTACCTAGTTTGGAATATGGTACAAACAGACAAATGGAGTGAAGTTGTGTGGCTCCATAGATGCAGATTGGGCGGGAAGTCCATCAAACCAAAAGAGTACATCAAGTGGAATTTTCAGTGTTGGGTCTACAATTGTTTCTTGGTACAATAAGAAGCAAAGATCTGCGGCATTGAGCTCAACAAAAGCATAACACATGCCTACAAGTCATGTAGCATGTGAGGTGATCTGGATGAGAAAGATACTTGTTTGATTGTTTGGTTAGATGATGGATCCAATTGTGATCTATTATGATAATCAGAGTTGCATCAAACTCTCTGAGAATCTTGGTTTTCACGATCAACCCAAGCATATAGATATTCGATATAACCATTATGATATTGCGCACAGAGGTGGATAATGTTTTTGCAGTACATTTTGAGAGAGGAACAAGATGTTGAAATTTTGAAAAAGGTATTGTCAGGAGGGAAGTTGATCTAGGTGACTCTAGAAAGGCCCAAAAATAAAAGTATTCAAAATTTACCAAAATCAAGAACATATCATAGAGCTCATCTTCCTTATTTCAACGGTGCAAATGACACCTCAATTCGAGTTCGTATGTGAAAGTTATGCTCAATCAAAGTTTCAGACAAATTAGGAAAAATCAAAGTCAAAGTCAACATTCTGTCACATGGTAGGATGTATAGATGACACATGGAATCAAAAACAACAGGCCTAGTCAGACCCATAGAGATAATGTGGTAACCCAGTCAATAAACTAGGTGGGCCCACAAGCAGATGATGTGGCAACACTATGAGTTAACACATGGCAAGTAAGTGACAAAAGTGTCATATGGTGTGGACCAATGAGAGCCTTCCACATGGCCCAATCACATGGTGCCACATGCCACCTCAAATTAGGCCCAAGTAGCATTGGCATGGTGCAACCGCCATTTTTGTCTTATTCTCATGGTTTGGGGAGTTGTTACAATATGGACATATGTTTACAATATATTATATGGTTTGGAAACTATATTAAAGTCAAAATTGGGCTTTAAAACCATATTAAAAAAAATGGAAGTCGATGGGTTTTGAACCCAAAACCTCTCCAACAACAAGCTACTTGACATGATTATGCCAACCACACACTTTTGTCTTCTTCTTCCTCACACTTTGTTATAAAATGTCATTCAAATGGTTCAAAGGGAACCATGAAGAATACACAAGCGATGAGGGCATAGACAAGTCAATGAAGACATGAATCTCAAGAATATTTTAGGAATATTTTTAGAGAATATTTCAAAGAATATTCTCTAAGAGGAATCTTTGAGAAATCTTTAAGATTCCCTGGGGGCATAATTTTGAAGGTGTGAGAAATATGTCAAGTTTATACTCATTTGAACCCGTTTTACGCAAGGAACATAATGGAATTATCCGTTTATTCATCTAAGCAACCAAATTTTAGTCATCCTGCAAAATATAATATTTGAATAATCTATGAGATTTCCTCGGAGCCCATATTTAACCGATTCAGAAGGGGTTCAAGTTTACAGTCATATTTCACCATTTTTCGCCAGGAATTCAATCGTGCAATTTGTTTCTTCAACAAAGGTGTGCATTTCCAGGCCATCCCTAAATGTGGAGGTATAATATGCACTGATGCCATGTATTTTTTTATGTTTTTCAATATGATGCTTTGATGTTGAGATCCTTGTTTTCCATTTTGTTGGAGGAACCTTGTATGCCACTTCATGCGAGATTTTGATATTTTGTCATGTTTAAGGAGAGCTTATACGAGTGAAAGTTATTATAGGATAACGTCACATTGATAGATATGCCATTGTAAGTTAAGGGAGTTCTTCCTCGTATTGACAATGAATTCATTGTGTACTCATCATCATCTTGCAACATTTAATCAAGCGGTCTCCCCACCCTTGACACCGGGCCTGGAGACGTAACCCACACTAGGTGAACTTCATTGTCAGCTTGTGTGTTTCATTGATTTGATGGTTTTCATTATGTTTCCTCTTACTTAAAGTATCCACATGTGGTTTTCCAAAATCTTTCACATGCAATTTTGCTAACATCACAGAAGTAAAAGATCTTGGTTAATTTTGGTAGCAGAGAAAATATTGATCAAGTTTGGTATCAGAGCACTCTTCTTGTTGATGTGATTTGAAAGTATATGACAACCAGAAAAAATATCCAAAGAGGTGAAGGAAAACTTAAGTCCTTTGATTCAGAAGCGAAGCATGTGGCACGAAGAAGGAAAATGGTAGACAAAGATGCTTGGTTGGAAGAAGAGTGAAATTATCACAAGGCTTTCTACACCATGGTAGAAAAAATGGAAAAATTGTTTGCAGAGTATGAGAAGACAATGTTGAAACCAAAGAAGAAAGAAGGACCATATTATCATTCCTCTGTAAATCGTGAAGGAAGAGGAGAAGAGCCTCCTAAACCTCCCTCTCCATATGCTAGTGAATGCTCCACTTCTTTCTCATCTCTCAATCAATGACAAATTATGGGAGAACATCACAACATCCCAATGATAGTGAGAATTCCACAAGAAGTTCTCCTCATCACGGACTCATCAAGAAAAAGTGTTCAAAGAAGATTCGGAAAGTTTGGAGGAGAAAGAATCATTGTAGTCACTACAACAAGGATGTAAATCGGAGAGCCACATTTCAGAGACTCCATGACCAAAAAGCACCTATGAAGGAACCAACTAGTGAAGTTTTTCAACAAGTAAATCAGTCAGAGGGATGGCCCATTCACTTTGAGAGATGATTTTAGTATCTTTTCATGGCCGCATTTTGTAAATCACATGTTACGAGATATTTGTAAAAGTGATGAAGTGTTTTTCATCACTTATGAATGCAACGTAGTGATCTTTTAGGCCTTTTTGTTGATAGTTGGGGTGTTATGATTCTGATGTAAACTTGACTAAAGAGTGTGTGTTATAAACTCTTGACAAGTATGGGTTTTTCTTGGGTCATGTTTGGTCTTGTAAGGGAACATGTATTTTGCAAGAATGTACTACCTGTTTTCATAGGGTACATGTGTCAATTC
This sequence comes from Pinus taeda, assembly GCA_000404065.3. Lineage (NCBI taxonomy): Eukaryota > Viridiplantae > Streptophyta > Pinopsida > Pinales > Pinaceae > Pinus > Pinus taeda. The sequence continues at coordinate 33,243 of APFE031574632.1, read as the reverse complement.
ATCACTTATGGCTCTGAAGAAAAAAGGTGAAGGAGAAGGAAGTGTAGTATGTTAGGGAACTTGTTATGTAGATGAGGGAGTACAAAAGATTATAGATAATGTTCGTGATTTTGGAGGACCAAAAGCTACTTAGTGGGGAGGAATGATCATGGTGGCTCCAGAAAGGATCAAAATTAAAGTCTTTGGATTTTACTGAAGCTAAGACCAAAGCGTCGAGATTGTCTTCCTCATTCCAATGGTGTAAACAATACCTCAATCTGATTTTGTATGCGAAAATTATGCTCAGCCAAAGTTTCAGACAAATTAGGAAAAATTCAAAGTCAAAGTCAACATTCTGCCACGTGGAAAGCCATATAGATGACATGTGGAATCAAATTCAGCATACCTAGTGGGACCCATAGATCTAATGTGGCATCTCAGTCAGTAAACCAAGTGGACCCACAAGTAGATGATGTGGTAGCACCACCAGTTGACACATGGCAAGTGACAAAAGTGGCATATAATGTGGACCAATGAGAGTCTGCCACATGGCCTAATCACATGGTGCCACACGGCACCTCAAATTAGGCCCAAGTGGCCTTAGCATGGTGCAACCTGAATATTTGTCTTATTCTCATGGTTTAGGGAGTCGTTACAATATGGACATACATTTACCATATATTATATGGTTTGAAAACTATATTATAACCAAAATTGGACTTTAAAACTATATTAAAGAAAAATTGGGAGTTAACCCAAAACCTCTCCAACAACAAGTTACATAATATGACTATGCAAAATGTTATCCATGATAACCCTTAGAAATAATTTTTAGTTTGATTTTTCATTTTAGATAAGGTTTTTCACCAATTCTCTTTGCATCTATCTAATGGTTTTCTAAAAAAGGTTGTTGTGCTTTACATTTTGGAGATTAAAGGAAGAAGAATAGGTCCAGTTTAAATTACTTTTGAGAAATTCCCATATTCTCTAAAACCCATCCCATGTCATCCTTTGTTTTTAAAACTCTATGCATTTCCATTCATTATTAATATTCCAACTCTATCTGCATTAATCCATTTAACACTAAGAAATCGTGTCGTAGTCCTTTTAAAGGGATGGGACCCACAAAACCATATCGCTACTAGCCCCTTCCCTTTTGCGATATAATATCCTCCTGTCTCCCTTTTCCTTTTGCGATTACGATATCGCAAATCACAAAGTCTCTCCTCCACCGACATCGCAAGTCCTCCCTGCCAATTGTGATATCGCATAAGTCTCATCACCACTCCTCCACTGATATTGCAAGTCCTCCATGCCGATTGCGATATCGCATAAGTCCCATCGCCACTCCTCCGTCGATATTGCAAGTTCCATCCAATATTGTAAGTCCCTTCTTCGATTATCGATTGCAATAAAGTCCTCCCCACCGATTATGATATCGGAATCGGGGATCGCACAAAAAATAACTCCCTCCTCCATTGCTCCCTTCCAACTTGGGATTACAATGGACCCGAAACTTTATGGTTTTGAGAAATTCCAGGTCCGACATATTGGGAAATCACCATAAAAATGGTGTTAAAGTCTCTTTTCATTTTTTGATGGCGATATACGATTCTTGGTTTCGGATGTGATATTTTATGTGTGTCATGCTTTATTGAAGTTTCACGTCTGGACAATTGACAAGCACTATGAAACATGGTAAAAGGCCCCTCCTGTGTTGTGATTTTGATAACAACATTCCTGGATCAATGGCCCAGATTAAATCAGCCCAGAACAATGGCCCAGATTAAATTAGCCCGAAATAATGGCCCAGATCAATGAACATTAAAATATCCATTTCGCTTCTGCTCAATGGGATAGCGAGGGTGTTTTTTGGCATATATCTAGTAGCATGGTCATCGAACTGAATGCAGAGAAAAGAGGACAACAAGATACAAATGGCAGTGAAGGAAATTTCAAACACGTTTTAATTAGCAAACAACATGCCTACCAATAGGACAAACAACATTGCTTATTTAAAGGCCTAGAAACAGCATCGAATGATTTGAAAGGTCGGATGTTTTGAATTTCCACAAATACAATGTCGACATTACAAATAGTTACAATTTTTTCCTAAATTATTGTAACAGTTAGATAAATTATGTTTAGATGTGACTCCTATTTGTATTCAAACTCTGTTAAAACAAAAAATCCTTATGAAAATTTTGTAAGCTAGAAGAAAAGAAGGAACAGGTTTCTAGAACAATGAATCGAATTTGGCCCATGTGGCAAGATATGTAAAGAGATATTTTCTCTATAAATAAGTAGATTTTCGACTCTGAGAAGTATGGATGGAGAATGTGAAGAACTGACCTTCTGTAATATTTTGATATTTCAATAGAAAATCTGTAGCAACTATGTTTTTGTACCTGAGGTTCATGTCATGGCTTTTATGGGCTTTTATCATATTGTTTCAAGTTTTACATAGTATCTTGATTACTTGGAAATCTGTCAAACTACTCCAATTTCCTTCATTTATTGTGTATTATTGTCGGTGTTCATTTGTATCATTTTCAAAGCCATAGATGCCTCAACTTCCATTAAACACTATTTTTTTATCATAATTTGTTTTAATTTGACTCCATGCTCAATGGTGGCAGTCATCACATTTTTTCTTCATATACAAAATCATAGAAAGGGATTAGAGTTAGCCATTTTAATTTTAAGTTTATCATAGTCATTTATGAATATTTTGAGAGAGCCCTCTCAGATTAGAAGGACTAACTTTCAGTCAAAAGTTGTTTTGAAATAGTTACACTTGGTTGAAGGGTGATACAGCCCAACCCTTTCCAGCCCAATGATAACATTTTGGTGCATTTGCCGGGAGCCGAAAATCTCCTTTTCCCGGATTTTCTTTGAGTCTCTTCATTCTAATTCCTGAGGGTAACAGGAAATCAAAGTTTTCTGAAGGTTGTGATATTATCGTGGCGACTCCAATTTCAAAATATCCAGAATATTGAAGTTTCATGGTGACTCCATTGCTTGAATATTAGTAGCTTGAAGAAGTTCCAAGATGAGTTCTATTGTAAGAATAAATTCCAGGTATGCTCCTATGGATTGGTCTCACATATATGGTTTTCCAAATACTATGCCTTGTGTTGAATGGTCAACCCATCTTCCCATATTTAAAGATGAAAAGAAAGATGTTGTTGGTCTACATTTGGTTAAATTCCATATACATGTATGTAGACTGTGTGTTTAGTTTCGTAAGGATTATCTCATAAAGATGTTTATGGCTAACCTTAAGACAAAGCTAGAGTATGGTATGAAGGGTTTCCATCAGGAAGCTTGCGTTCTCTTAAATATTTCCATAGAATATTTTTTGGACATTATGGGAAGTCTCAGCCTTCATCACCACTATTTCTATACTGTTGTAATTTTTGGAAAGGTTTCATTCAATATTGTGAAAGTATTAATGATGAAGTAGAATGTATGGATGATGCGGAGATGTTAGAGTAACTTTATGAATTTTCTTCTCAAGATAGTCGTCATGGTGACCAAGAAGTTTTCCAACAAACAGATGTCTCTTCTTCAGTTGAAGATGAAATGGATCAGCAATTTGACAATCAAGTCATATTACGTGAAATCCATGAGGATTTGAAGCCTTGTCAATCTATATGCAGTCAAAGGTATGAGCCAAAGCATTCAAATTGTTTTTCAGCCTATTCCTTTTATGAGATTTTATGTTAAGAAGAAACTCCTCAAGAACAAGTCGTTTAAAATACATGCATGAAAATTCTAGACAATGAGGTACCATGTGATGAAAGTTGTCTACCTAGACAAGAACTTGTTTCCGTTAATGATGTTCTCTCGTTGAAGTGCGTGAAAGTTCACTTTTAGGTAAACCTGAGTTACATAAAGAACTGAATATACAGGTTTTACCTATTCTTTTTGAGGATCATAAAAATGACACAGATGATATGCATAAAGTTGTTTGCATATGAGTTGTTAGTGTTTAGAATCAAGATGACATTCCTCAAGAAAAACTAACAAAGGTTATATATGATTTGTTTGATAAGAAAAAGATTAGTTTTGATGCACACAATGTGGATGTCATTTTGAATATATTCAAAGATGCATGGCTATTTTTATTGATTTACATGGAAGGGAAGACAAATCTATTGTTGAATGAATTTATTCCTCATGGTGTTACTCATCAAGAAAAGGTTATTTTTCATGATTATCATGATCGTTTGGTATTTTTTCCCCGATCAGGGTGACATAGGATGTAAAGCACCATAATGGCGATGTTAGAAGAAGGACAGAGTGAGGACTGGCCATAGCAATTCGCATGAGGGCAAGAATGAACGTGGAGAGGTACCACCGATTGGTTAGGAGAAGTGGCATATGGAATGTCAGGGTGAAGAGAGGTGGGAAGGACGGTGATGAAGGCAGGATGGGACAGTAGGGTGGTGGCAAGTGATATGAAAGGGGGAGTAAGGTAGCTAGGAAGGATAGAAGTAGAGGGAGAGGAAGAAGGAGTGGGACGAGGAAGCCAAGCATTCAACTAGCATTCAAGAAGTGAATCATCGGGTATGTATACTATCATCTCTCTGTAATTCGATTTACCAATTGTAGAATGCTAGGGGGGGCTAGAACTAAGGGTATGGGGGAGAAGGAAGGTCTTGTTGCAGGAATTCAATTATGTACCTAGTATGGGTCCCTGGGGAAGGATGAGCCCGAGAGTTCGACTATGAGGAAGGAGAAGGGTAAGGGCATAGTTAGTGACAGGAAGAGGAACGAGGAGTCCCAAGCCTCGGAAATAAAGGGAGCCGGCGAGAGGGACAAGGAGGATGTGAGAGTTACGAATCTAGAAATATTATCCAGGCAGGGAGGCCAGGTAGGGAAGGGAAACTCAGGTTGAGGAAGAGAGCGGGGCTGGGAAGGTGAATCAAATAAGAACCCCAGAAAGTTGCCAAAGATATCCCAAGAGGAGATCACTGATAGGAAAGAGAGAGGAGCCATATTGCATGGGAGGAGGGGAGAGAATTCTAAGATTTAAACTCATGGATTTACCATGCTAAGGAACTCCTGAGCAGGGGAAATCAGAACTATAGTGGGGGACCGTGAAAGTGAAGGAGAACCCAGTATCAGAAATCTGAGCAAGAAGAAGGAAAGGGGGAATAGGGAGAGGGGAGGGAATAACCCGCTGGAAGACCTGGGAATAGGGAAGTGCAGACACAAACAAAAAACACCTGAGTTTATGGGTATTTGGACAAAAGATGATTTCATCCTGACCCGTCATTGTTCGTCCTGTGAACAGATAGAGGGGAGAAGAGATATGGCAAGGTCAGCCCGTGGTCACAATCGGGGTCGCGGAGGAAAGACAAACAATAGTCTGGGGCCCAAGGTTAGTAACACCCCTGGCAAAAGAAGGGGTCGTCATCCAATGGACAAGATAGTTCATGAAGCGGCCAGAGCATACATGAGGGACATAGACAAAGGCATCAGGAAAATAATTGACGAGATGGAAGATAGTGTGAAGGAAGAAGATTCTGAGGAGGAGATGGAAGAGTGGCAAGATCTTGTATCAGACCTTGGCAACACGAGAGGAAGGATGTCTCAGTACAAGCAGACACTGCACTTATATTGGCTCATGAAGCGGATGATGTGTAAGGCAGTGGAGCAAGTCTCAATGGGTATGGCTTTAATAATTAGGGACAAGCCTGATCACAAACGGGACTTGCAGACTATTCAATTTCAACTCTGCAAACAAGATATGCGATTGGAATGCATAGATGGACACATCCCCAGTATAGTGGACAGGACACCAGTGCATGGCGGATCAACAGTAGACCCAACAGTGGTTGAACCAGACCAAGATGAACCAGATGAGTAGACTGAGCTTATGTTCTCAGGACATTATTGTTTTTTTTAGCGGCAGGTTTCTTTATATATTTGCATGTTTATGGGAACAGTAGATAAAAACTTTATTTTCAATAGTTCTGTTTACATAGTATGGTTAGAAAGACTTCAAACTTATCACTTTTGGATGGAATATGTTATGTATAGGTGTCCAAAAAGCTTGGTTTCCCACTGGGCAAGTTGAGGTCACCTATGGATAGTAAGTGTATTCAACTTGTTGATCATAAATACAAAAGGACCTACCGAAGCTTACAAAAAAAAAATATCATTTGGTATTTTTATTCCAGTCATCAGTGAAGGTGGAGTTTCTTTCATTTACAAGCTCAAGTGATGGATTCAATTTTTATTCTGAGTTGTCAATAGATGATCCACTACTGATTTTTTACAAGCACAGTAAAGGAGCCCAGGTGTTGGATCAACTCTTTGATTGGTTATACTGCAGGTTTCATATTGCTTGAATTAAGTAGGTGGATATTCAGATGTTAGAGTAGGGTTATTGGTACATAAATAAGCTTGTTGGGCAAGCATTTCCTTCAACTTTAGGAAACATTTTGCAGTTGTTAGTTTTAGTTTGTACAGTAGTTTAATATCATATTGCAGTAGTAGTAGTTGGTTTGCAGTTTTGCTTTTCAGTTTGGTGAGTGGGTTTGAATGTAGTCTTCAAATTGGGATCGGCTTAATGGTCAAGAAACTGGTCTGTTGGTTCTTTACTGCACCACAGGGGCGCAACATCCCCATTGAAGCCATTGTTATCCATGATAACCCTTAGAAATAATTTTTAGTTTGAATAGTCATTTTAGATAAGATTTTTCACCACTGTTATTTGCATCTATCTGTTTCTTTTTTGAAAAAGGTTTTTGTGCTTTGCATTCGGAGATTAAAGGAGGAAAAATAGGTCCAATTTAATTTGTTTTGGAGAAATTCTCATATTCTCTAAAACCCATCCCATTTCATCCTTTGTTTTTAAAACTCTAGCCATTTTCATTCATTATTAATATTCCAACTCTAGCTGCATTAACCCGTTTAACACTAATAAATCATGTTGCATTCCTTTTAAAGGGCTGGGACCCGCAAAACCATATCTCTATTGGCCCCTTCCCTTTTGCGATACAATATCCTCCAATCTCCCTTTTCCTTTTGCGATTACGATATTGCAAATCGCAAAGTATCTCCTTCGCCGATATCCCCCCTGCCAATTGCAATATCACATAAGTCTCGTCACCACTCCTTTGCTGATATTGCAAGTCCTCCCCGCTGATTGCAATATAGCATAAGTATCATCACCACTCCTCCATTGATATCGCAAGTTCCACCTGTTGATTTTGATATCACAAGTCCTTTCTCCAATTGTCAATTTCCATAAATCTTGCTCGATTGTGGTAAATTCCTCATCACTGATTACAAGTTAAGCCCGCCCCCCCCCTCCTACCACCACACCGATTGAGATATCGCAATCGGGGATCTCACAAAACATAACTCCCACCTCTGCTGAACTCCCTTCTGACTTGCGATTGCAATGGACCTAAAAGGTTATGTATTATGGTTTTCAGAAATTTCAGGTACGACATATTGGGAAATCACCATAAAATCAATGTTAAATCCCATTTTCGCTTTCTGATGGCGATATATGAGTCTTGGTTTTGGAAGTTTCATGTCTGGAAAATCGGCAATCACTATGAAACATGGTAAAAAGGCAATCACTATGAGTCATGCTTTATTGAAGTTTCATGTTTGGACAATCGGCAATCACTATGAGTCATGCTTTATTGAAGTTTCATGTCTGGACAATCGGCAATCACTATGAGTCATGCTTTATTGAAGTTTCATGTCTGGACAACTGGCAATCACTACGAAACATGGTAAAAAGGCCCCCTCTTGTATTGTTATTGCGATAAAAAATGCTCAGATCAATGGCCTTGATTGAATCAGCCTGGAACAATAGCCCAGATCAACGAACATTAAAATATCCATTTCACTTCCACTCAGTGGGACAACAAGGGTGTTTTTTCAGCATATATCCAGCAGCATGGTCATCAAACAAAATGTAGAGAATAGAGAACAGTGAGACACAAAGGACAGTGAAGGTGCTTTCGAACACATTTTAATTAGCAAACAACACACCTATCAGTAGGACATTGTTCATTTAAAGGCTCGGAAACAACACCATGGGATTTGAAAGGTCAGATGTTCTGAATTTCCACAAATACAGTTCCAACATTACAAACAGTTGCAATATTTTCCTAAATTATTGTAAGAGTTAGATAAATTCTATTTAGATGTGACTCCTATCTGTATTCAAACTCTGTTAAAATAGAAAATCCCTATGAAAACTATGCTAGTTAGAAGAAAAGAAGGAACAAGTCTCTAGAACAATGAATCAAATTTGGCCCAGGTGGCAAGATATGTAAAGAGATATTTTCTCTATAAATAAGTAGATTTTCGACTCTAAGAAGTATGGATGGAGAATGTGAAGAACTGACCTTTTGTAATATTTTGATCTTTTAATAGAAAATTTGCAGTAACTTTGTTTTTGTACCTGAGATTCATATCATGGATTTTATGGGTTTTTATCATATTGTTCTAAGTTTTACATAGTATCTTGATTACTTGGAAATCTCTCAAAATGCTCCAATTTCCTTCATTTACTATGTATGATTGTGGGTGTTCATTTGTATCATTTTCAAAGCCATAGATGCCTCAACTTCCATTAAACATTGTTGTTGATCATAATTTGTTTTAATTTGACTCCATGCCCAATGGTGGAAGTCATCACATTTTTCTTCACCTACAAATTCACAAAAAGAGATTAGAGTTAGTCATCTAAATTTTGAGTTTATCACAGTCATTTATAAATATTTTGAGAGAACCCTCTCAGATTGGAAGGAATAACTTCTCGTCAAAAGTTGGTTTGAAATAGTTACACTTGGTTGAAGGTTGATACAGCCCAACCATTTCTAGCCCAGTGATAACATAAACCATTATGCCAACCACACACTTTATCTTATTCTCTTTCACACTTTGTTATAAAATGTTATCCAAATGGTTCAAAGGGAACCACGAAGAATACATGAGAGATGAGGGCATAGATAGGCCAATCAAGACATGAATATCAATAATATTTTAGGAATATTGTTAGAGGATATGTTAGGGAATATTTTGAAGAATATTCTCTCTAAGGAATCTTTGAGGAATCTTTAAGATTCCTTGGAAGAATAATTTTGAAGGTGTGAGAAATATGTCAAGTGTATACACAATTGAACTAGTTTTCCACAAGGAACGAAATGAAATGATCAAATTATTCATCTGAGCAGTTGAATTTCAGTCATCTTGCAGAATAAAATATTTGAGGAATCTATGATATTCCTACGAAGCTCGGATTTAACTGATTCAGAAAGGGGTCAAGTTTATAGTCAGATTTCACGATTTTTGCCAGGAATTCAATCATGTCTATTTCTTTAGCGGAGGTGTGCATTTAAGTCCATCCCCAAATGTGGAGGTATAAGATGCACTAATGCCATGTATTTTTTGATGTTTTTCAAGATGATGCTTTAATGTTGAGATATTTGCTTGCCATTTTGTTGGAAGATCCTTGTACTCCACTTCATGTGAGAGTTTGACATTTTTTCATGTTGAAGGGGAGCTTATATGAGTGAGAGTTCATATAGGAGAACATTTTGTGGAAAGATATGCCAATCTAAGTTAAGAGAGTTCTTCCTTGTATTGACAAATAATTCATCATGTGCTCATCATCATCTTGCAACATTTAATGAAGTGTCCTCCCCACTCTTGAAATCGAGCCTGGAGACATAACCCATCTGCGTGAACCGTGAACTCCGTTCTCAACTTTTGTGTGTTCCTTGATTTGACAGTTGTCATTATGTTTCCTCTTATTTAAAGTATGCACGTGTGGTTTTTGATACTCTTTCACATGCAATTTTGCTAACATCACAGAAGTAAAATATCTTGGTTAATTCCGGTAGCTGAGAAAATCTAGATCATAAGTTTGAGTTCCATAGGTGTAGGATAGGGGTAGTTGATAATCACTTTCTTGCTGAGAGGGAGTGTTGAAAATGTAGCAAGAAATTCTCAATTTGATTTTGCCTTGAGTAAATTGAGAAAATTTGAATTCCACATGAGCATACAACTTGGATAATATTAACTTGTGTGACATGGCTTGTGTCACCCATTTAATCAACAAATTCAAGTTGGAGGAGTTAGAGTTATGTTATGCATGCGTGATTGCTAATTTATAGCAATCAAGGTCAGTTATCTTAGGTTGTTTTTAGTTAAACTAGTTCCAACTTTTGGAGGAACTAGTGGAAGGTCAGTTAAGTAGTAGGACTTCAGTCAAATTCAGTGATAATCTAATTAATTGATCAATCAGCCCAAAATAGCTAGTGGATGCAGAGAATTTGAGTTACCTAGTTGAGGTGGAGATTACAAGGCAGTGTAACATAAATTGTAGGCTAGTCTTGACTATACAGGTGTTGCATGCAGTCAAGGATAAACCTAAAGGAGTTGCACAATTAATTTGAGGAATTTCCCAAATGATAGGGGCCCAGTTACTCAAGGAATGATGCAAGGAAATAGGAGCTCAAAAAAAGGCAAAATTTGACTAAGTCTGGGTCAAAGCCTTTCAATGAGAAGAGAGATAGCTTATGCACTTGTAGGTTTTCCTTAGTTGAGCAAAGAAATTGCAATACGTATCTTTTCTTCTAATTTAATACAAGAGGGCATTGGGGTTTTTAGCAATTTGTTTTCCCCAAGAAAAATATATGTTGCATGTGTGTAATTTCTTATTGCATGTCTAAAATTTTTGTTCTAGATTGTGAATTAATTTCCGCAAAGCATTAGAGTAGGTTTGTATCTTGTGATCTTGATTAAAATTCCATGAGCAACTGTAAATCTACATCGTAATTTCTATATATATATATTTATATATTGGATAATTAAGTTATGAGGACATTTGTCGATTAGATCGTTATTAAAAAAATTCAGTGTTATTAAAGAATACAAACAATTAATAGATATCAAACAAGGAATGATTATAGGTTAATAAAATATTTTATTAAAATAAGTATATGATAAATGGAAAGAAATAATAGTTATGGAAAATCTATATATTATTTTTTTTGGATAATTAATTTACGACACTTGGTGATTAGAATTTTTTTGACATTTTTTTAATTCCGAACAAATTGATTTTAAACCACATAAAATTAATCATCCATCAACCAAAAATTAAAAATTAAAAAAAAAAAAAAACAATTTCTAAACAAATAAATTTAATATTTAATTGTACCTAACTTTAATAAATTTTGTAGATAATTTTTAAAAATTTGAAAACTAAGTAAGATTCAAAGAAATTGATTACAGTATACTATGCCTTGACAAGTATAAAAATCCTCAAAGATCTCTCAAGCTATGTCTAGTTTATATTATATATATATATATGGGAAAGTTACTTTTCTTAGGAAATGTCTTAAATATTGGTCAGGTAGCAATATGATTGGATGCGATTTAGGAAATGTTTGTCAGAGGGCTAAAAAAAAGCCACATTTAACACTTTTTTTTCAATGTAAAAAAATATTCAACAAACATCAACTCATATCTTAGATTTTGACTCCAATTATAAGAGAGAAATTATGGAGTTAGTTGATATATGTTGACACCTAATCATTGGGATTGGGTGAACACTTGTAAATAATGTAAACAGTAAATAATGGAAAATGAAGAGTCATCGGGAGTTGAAGCCCAGGAGTCAATCCCTCATGTATATAACCATGAGTAATCTTAATGAATAAACACAATTCATTTGAGAAGTTACCTCCTTGCCGACATGGTACTAGAGCACAGGTCCCAAATTAGTTTTTTGTATTGTAACTCCTATCACATTTCTCTGCCATATTTTGTCCCTCTATTCTTTGCCATATTCTCTACAAAATTAAGTTCTTGTAGCCATTTCAAAATCATGAATGCTATGCTATGATTGGAGAGTGTGTAATGGTGGTGGACTTTTTGACGTTGCATGTTTTTATGGTGCGAAGCTCTACAAATCATGAACCGCATTGAACCATTATTGTGTGTTCTTCTCTGCATTGATTTATGGGTTTATGACCATGAAACCATGGCTCCTAGAATTGTTGTTGAACATGATCTCTCCGTTCAAATATTGGGTTGTGCATGTGGCATATCTTTTGTTGAGGACATATGTTATAACTCTCTCTTGAAATGTGTGCTATGCCATGCTATTTTTATAACTGGCATGGTATCACTACATTTTTTTTAACACAATCATATTATCGGTTCCATATATGTTAATAGAGACCATATGCCATAACGCATCAACTGATCCAGGTGGATATTAGTGGCCACCCGCCAATTCCACTTGGACCCCCACCATTGCTTCTTTTAGTTTTTTAGTTTCCTTAACTATCTAAAATTGTATTTTCCATCGTAGTCCTTGGAGAGATCTTTCCAACGAGCTATCATGCATGTCAAATGGAGATAATATGACCAAGTCATGACCCCGGCCAGTTGGTTGTCCAACTCACCCCAACGGGGCCCATAAACTCTTGGTGTTACATCTCCTCGAGTTGGGGTTTTCGTTGTTTAGGGTTTGCTCTTATTGTTCAATAATAAAAAGGCCCTTGAGCCTCATTGCAAGGCAATTCAGAGGCATGTAACCGCCACATCTCTCCTCAAATATAAGCTACCATTGCCCTAGCTAGTTTATTTCCATTCTTGTTTGTAAGCATATTTCAGTATTTTACATTAATGAAGTGAAGCATTATTTCCGCTGCATCTCTGTGTTTATTGTTATCTATGTAATTTTTTGTGTTCGTGTTTAAATCCAAATCAGTGGTATCAGAGAGGTCTACTTTTTTTCTTTGTTTTTCTTTGCATGTCCCCAACGAGGTCGGGATATAAGGAGTTAGGGCTTGAACTGGTCAAACCTTTGCTAGACTAGTCTCTCAAATCCTGACGGCCTCCCATGGAGGATGAAAAGAAAGATGAGGGGGAAGGAGATCCTATCAAAATCTTGCTCGAAGAAGCCCTCAAGCGACAAAGGAATGCGATGATGGACAACTTTTCCCAGATCCTTCAGCAGCTAGCCAGGGGCAACGCATCGACTTCCAACAGCTACTCTAGAAACGCCACACTGTTTAAGGTACAAGTTAATTTTGAAATCCCCATATTCGAGGGTCAGATAGATGCAGATGTCAACAATAAATGGTTAAATCTACTAAAGGGTTATTTTTCTATTCATGATTTTTCCAGTCGGGAAAAGATTATTTTCACTCTTCTCAAAGAAGCCCCCCACGCCAAGGATTGGTGGGAAACCTACTGTGAGCATAAGGATGAAAGTACATGCTCACTATTTTCAGCTGCACCCATTTGGAATTCATTTCAGGATGCCATCAAGGAGCAGTACTACCATGTCGGAAGCTATGAGGATAAATACATAAAGTGGACCACGCTGCGATAGGGAAGGGACCAAGACATGCCAAAGTTTACCAATATTTTCCATACCCTTTGCACAAAGTTGGGTATCAAGGATACATAGTAGCATTTGGTACTCAAATACCATGGTTGCTTGCATAAGTACATCCAGGAAGAAATAGAATTCCCGAAGATCTCCTTGCTCGGCACAGCATACTGATATGCTTATAAGAAGAGCTTCAGCGTAAATCACATGATAAAGACCTTTATCGACGCGTTTCGAACCAACCAGTGTGGTTCATCGTCAGGACAAGTTGAAGCAACAGATCCAGCCTAGCAAGATAAATAGTCCGAGCAGAGATTCCAACGGCTAATTTAACGGCTACCTAACAGCTAATTTTACTAATAGACAAGTCAAACTTAATTTAATATAATATCGTTATTGTTGTAAATTAATATTATTATAATTTATTTTATGGTACTAAGTT
>APFE031574632.1:0-19409 GCA_000404065.3 Pinus taeda | reverse complement strand
CTGTGACCCCCCCACTGCACAATCGGCGCAATGAAGGGGGCGCTCCGCCCCCCCTCTAACCCCCCAGTTCACTACGTAGGTTAGTTGTGCAAAGAATATAACACAACCCAACAAATTCAGAGGCATGTAACCACCACATCTCTCCTCAAATATAAGCTACCATTTCCCTAGCTGGTTTATTTCCATTCTTGTTTGTAAGCATATTTCAGTATTTTACATCAATGAAATGAAGCATTATTTCCGTTGAATCTCTGTGTTTATTGTTATCTATGTAATTTTTTGTGTTCATGTTTAAATCCAAATCAGTGGTATCAGAGAGGTCTACTTTTTTTCTTTGTTTTCCTTTGCATGTCCCCAACGAGGTCGGTATCTAAGGAGTTAGGGCTTGAACTCGTCGAACCTTTGCTAGACTAGCCTCTCAAATCCTGATGGCCTCCCATGGAGGATGAAAAGAAAGATGAGGCGGAAGGAGATCCTATCAAAATCTTGCTCGAAGAAGCCCTCAAGTGACAAAGGAATGCGATGATGGACAACTTTGCCCAGATCCTTCAGCGGCTAGCCAGGGGCAACGCATCGAATTCCAACAGCTACTCTAGAAACGCCACACTGTTTAAGGTAAAAGTTAATTTTGAAATCCCCATATTCGAGGGTCAGATAGATGCAGATGTCATCAATAAATGGTTAAATCTACTAGAGGGTTATTTTTCTGTTCATGATTTTTCCAGTCGGGAAAAGATTATTTTCGCTCTTCTCAAAGAATCCCCCCACGTCAAGGATTGGTGGGAAACCTACTGTGAGCATAAGGATGAAAGTACAGGCTCACTATTTTCAGCTGCACCCACTTGGAATTCATTTCGGGATGCCATTAAGGAGCAGTACTACCCTATCGGAAGCTATGAGGATCAATACATAAAGTGGACCACACTGCGATAGGGAAGGGACCAAGACATGCCAAAGTTTACCAATATTTTCCATACCCTTTGCACAAAGTTGGGTATCAAGGATACAGAGTAGCATTTGGTACTCAAATATCGTGGCTACTTGCACAAGTACATCCAGGAAGAAATATAATTCCTAAACATCTCCTCGCTCGGCACAGCATACTGATATGTTGTCAAGGTCAAGCAAAATTTTAAACAGAAGAAGCGAGACTTTGGATCTATTAATCTAAAGCAAGGGAAAGGTTCCCCCAAACTGCTGAACAAAGGAAAAAGCCAAGGCAGGGCAACCCAAGATAACTCGCCAAAGCTGCAAGAAAAGAACAACACCGCGAAGCCAAAAAAGGACACGGGAAAGTGGTGTGAGTTCCATAAGAGCTCCACTCACAACACAAGTGAGTGTCGAACCAAGCAGTCACTGGTGGTTGAGCTAAAGGTTTTAGAATTAGATGCATGTTCCGACTCTGAGTCAAAACCCGATAAGGGAGTGAAAAACAAATTAGATTATCGATGCGGAGCCCAACGCCATCGTTGCCACCACGAAGATCCAAAAGGAGGAACTCGAAGATATAGAGGAGGAGGAGCATCTCTTCCACTCCCAGATGTGGGTAAAGGGATCCACGCTACAGTTCATTATCTACAGCAGGAGCCAAAATAACCTCATTTCGGCAAAGGTCATGAAACGACTAGGCTTACTGACCACAACACATTGACAAGCGTACACCATTGGGTGGCTTCACCAAGGATGGGATCTTCACTTAAGCCAGCAGTGTCACCTTCCATACAACATCAAGCCCTTCACGGATGAGGTATTGTGTGACATTGCTACCTTTGAAGTTTGTGATGTATTATTAGGACAACCATACTTGTGGAAGTGACATGTTGTGTATGAATCAAGGCCCCATGTTGTTATTGTTACTTTGGGAAATAAGTTGTACAGGATACCAGAGGTAGCATTGCCTACTACCATCTCGTTGGTTATTGCAAAAAAACACAGTAAGCTCATTCCTACCAGGAAATTTGTTTTCGTGATGATACGCCCTCAAGGAAAGAAGAATTCGGTGGCCATGACGTCAAGACAGGGCCCCTCCGCATGACAACTATAGATGGACAATGTTGTGGAGGAGTACGATGACATCTTCACCTCCCCCCCCAGGGGTTCCTTTACACTGTCAGGTCAAGCACTCCATCGATCTGACCCCAAGTTCGCCGCTGCCCAATGGACCAATATATCGTCATTCTAGAGAACGATGAAATCAAGAGGTAGATTCAGGATCTACTCACCCTGTGGGAGCCCAATCATGTTAGTACAGAAGAAGGATGGGACTTGGAGACTTTTTATTGACTATTGAGCACTGAACAAGATCATTGTTCATAATATGCACCCGATCCCATGGATTAATGACCTCCTGGACCAACTAAAGGGGGAAAAATATTTCAGCAAGATAGATTGAAGTCAAGATATCACCAGGTACCAATCAAACCCTCCAATGTGTGGAAGACTTCCTTCAAAGCTAAGGAGGGCCTTTTCGAATGGTTGGTTATGCCTTTCAGATTGACGAATGCCCTTGCAACCTTCATGAGGCTAATGGATGACATCTTGTGGCCATTCACCAACTCATTTGTAGTGGTAGACTTGGATGACATCCTGATCTTTAGCCAGAGTTGGGAAGAGCACCTCCACCACAATCAACAAGTTCTTCAAACACTGTCGCAACACAAGTTATGTGCCAATTTTGAGAAATGCACTTTTGGCATGACCCAGGTTCAGTATTTGGGATACATTATTGATGAATAGGGAGTGCATATGGATCCTGCCAAAATCCAAGTCATCCGAGATTGGCCATCTCCAACCACTCTGACAGAGCTTCGCAGCTTTCTAGGTCTTGCCAACTTCTACCGCAGGTTCGTGTTGGGATTTTCTCATATCACTTGGCCCTTAATTCAAGTCACCAAGGGAGGAGCGAAAGCAAAATTATTTTGGTCTGAATCTCAACAGAAGGCATTCACAGAGTTGAAAGATTGCCTTTGCTCGGCACCAGTGCTCATATTACCAGACTTGTAACAACCATTTGAGGTCGAGACAGATGCCACTGACTATTCTATTGGGGCAATCCTTACTAAACACAGGCATCTAGTGGCATATCACAGTGAGACACTTTCAAACACAGTCCGGAAATATCCCACTTATGACAAAGAGATGTATTCCATTATGCAGACCTGCTAACAATGGAAGCATTACATTTTGGAGAAGGAAATAGTAATCCACACAAACCACTGACCCCTACAGTTCATATAGACCCAAGGGAAATTGCAGAATGATTGCCATCAGAAGTAGTCCACATACCTGCAACAATTCCATTTGAATATCAAGTATAAGAAGGGAAACACCAATAATGTTGCAGATTGCCTCAGTTGACCACCGATCATGGTGTTAACCACCATGCTCAACTCTTGTGGGCATGAGACTTCTGATTGGCCACTTCTCTACAAAAGCAACCCAGAATTCGGCCTCACATACCAGACACTCTTGGAGGGTCAGCATGTTCCATATTTTCACCTCCAGGATGCCTTGTTATGCCACCTGGGTCACCTTTGTGTTCCTTCAAGCGAGCGTGCCAAGATGATTTGGGAAGCACACTATAGTCGAGATGTTGGGCATTTCAGAGTCAAGAAAATGGTGGTAGTACTGTAGAAATATTTCTATTGGCTAAATCTTCAATAGGATGTCGGGAAGTACATCAAATCATGCATTGCCAAACCGACCATCAAGAAACAAGGCCTATATACCCCGCTGCCTACCCCTAGTTGACCTTGGGAATCCATCTCCATGGATTACATGACAGGCCTTCCTTCCACTAAGCATGGAAATGACTGTGTTTTTGTGGTCGTTGACAAGTTCTCGAAGATGGCCATTATGGCGGGCTGCAAGAAGAATATCATAACAGAAGCCACTACTAAACTCTTCTTTGAACGAGTGTGGGTAAACTTTGGGATCCCACAGTCTATCATGTCAGATCGGGACAACAGGTTCCTTAGTACATTTTGGTCCAGTCTCTAGTCGATGTTGGACACCAAACTCACTAAGTCCATAACCTTCCATCCTCAAATTGATGGCCAGATAGAGGCTGTCAACAAGATGACCGTACACATTACGCACATGTACAACTCAAAGCATCCACACACATGGGACGAGAGCCTCCCCTATGTTCAACACAACTACAACTGGGCGCTCCATAGCTCAACTGGCCACAACCCTTTTCAAGTGGGCTTGGGATTCCAACCATTATGTCCCATTGATGTGGCCATGCCATTTGTAGCTACTCACACAGATTCGACTCATGTCTAGTCCGAAACAGATAAGACAAACAACTTCATTGAGCACATCCAACATATTTGCCAGCAGGTCCATGACATTATGGAGAAATCAAATGCCAAGTACAAGCAGCAACATGATCAACATTGGGTGCCACACAAGTTTTAGGTGGGTGACAAAATCTGGTTTCATTTGCAAAAGGAATGCCTTACTGGAGCCTATCAAAAACTTAGACCACTCTGATATAGTCCTTACACCATTTCCAAGGTTGTGGGAGACAATGCATTTGAGCTCCGCATTCCCCCATTCCTTGGCCTGCACCCAGTGTTCAATGTGGACCGCCTTCAGCCATACTTTCCACCATTACTAGACACATTCGACATTGCAGAACAACTCACACCCATAGAGTTAAATCCATATTGCATGGAACAAGCCGCAACTGATTGGATCATGGACACACATATCAAGCACACTTGTTAGTAGAATATCCAACTATATCAAGTTGTCAAATCAAGCCAACTCCTTCACCAGGGCAAGTGGCTCACCAGGGACCAAGTTCAGCAAAAGTTCCCTCATCTCATGGAGCAACTCAATGCAATGGGGACCATTGCTTCCTAAGGGGGGAGGAATGATCCAAGTGGATATTGGTGGCCACCCACCAATTCCACTTGGACCCCCACCATTGCTTCTTTCAGTTTTTCAATTTCCTTAACTGTCTAAAATTGTATTTTCCATTGTAGTCAGAGATCTTTCCAATGGGCTATCATGCGCGTCAAACAGTGATAATATGACCAAGTTGTGACCCCAGGAAGTTGGCTGTCCAAATCATCCCAACAGGGCCCATAAACTCTTCGTGTTACATCTCCTCAGGTTAGGGTTTTGGTTGTTTAGGGTTTTCTCTTATTTTTCAATAATAAAAAGGCCTTTGAGCCTCATTGTAAGGCAGTTCAGAGGCATGTAACCGCCACATCTCTTCTTAGAGATAAGCTACCATCGCCCTAGATGGTTTATTTCCATTCCTGTTTGTAAGCATATTTTAGTATTTTACATTAATGAAGTGAAGTATTATTTCCACTACATCTCTATGTTTATGGTTATCTCTACAATTTGTTGCGTTCATGTTTAAATCCAGATCACCAAATCTTGTTTTTTCTTTTTTAAACGCTGCCACACCACTGCTCTGATCCACTCCACGCTACCTCCGCTTCTCAATCAGTGTGTCAAATTGGTAGTGTCATGCCAAATAGCAGAAAATCCTCCAAATATCCTTCACTCCCAGAAAATTAACCTATGAATAATTTATACATACTCTTGCTCTACAGCCCCTCCTCCATATACACTTTCTCTTTGACTCACCGTACTATTATACATTTGCTACTCCTGCACAATCAGCCCATACGCTACTCCCATACACCCATACTCATGTCACTATCATATAGCCCATATGTTGCTTGGATACCTCTGCTCAAAAGCATTATGTTGAATGTTATCCGCTCCTCATTGTTATTTTGAATGTTATCCACTCCCTATGTTGAATTCCCTTCACTAGATACACCCTCCCCCCATTAATTCCTCCCCATATAACCCTCTGCCACATAATACCTCTATCCAAAAATTAAAAAAATACACCAGAATAAAAGTGAATTTTTTCGAAGTATATTACCAGCAGAGGTGCAATTTCTTATAGTCTATTGGCATCATAAGTATTTTTTTTTATAGTACACATATTTTAAAATTCATTAATTGATATCCATTGTGGGAGTGGTTCCTATCGAGAAGAACTATCCTGAGTGGTCTCGAAAGACCAAACACACTCTCATTTTCAATGAGCTGTGGAAATGAGTTTGACTAGACATTCCTCTCATAGTTTTTTTCAAGACACTTTATCCCACTTATTCAAATTATCTTGAGTCATTGCAACCGAATGGAAACCTCAAAGAGATTACCTTTGACTCCCTTGTGAATAAATTTGTTGACAAAGAGAAAGATTTTGGGAAGAAGATAGCTCCTCAGTATTTTGAAGTAGATGTGTGTCTTGCACATAGAGAGAATAATAATGCTCATGATTCCTCCAGAGGAAGAGGTGGTCGAAGAGGAAGAGGAAGAAGAAATTTCAGAGGCAGGGGAGCAGTCACTCTCAAGGAGAAAAGTCGAATCTTCATTGCATACGTTGTAATAGAGATGGATCACATGATGCATTCACATGCAAGTTTCCTTGGGACAAAATTGAGCAGGAAAGAAATCAAGCCAAAAGTAAAACTAATGACAAAGAGAAAGGTAAAGCACTTGAATCCACTCACTATGTTGTGGCACATTGTAATATTAGAATAACTAAAGACTTGTTTAATGCTTCACTTGCTTCTTGGAAAAATTATTGGTTGCTTGATTCAGGATAAAATTCCCACATGAATTTTAGGAGTGTTTTTTTTTAAGAATTTACTAACAATGTCGATGGAGTAGTATACTTTGTAGACAAATCAAAACTCAAGCCATCGGGGCTTGGCACAATCAGGCTCAAATTGCCTGGTCTTCCAGACTTTCTTCTGCATGATGTTTTATATCTCCCACATCTGAGGAGAAACTTGTCCTTGGTCCACATCCGCTAGCAGGGACACTCCATCCATATGTTTGATGACAAGGTTGAGGTGAGAAAAACATCAAATCACTAACTTGTCATGATGGGGATAGAAGAAAGACTTCTCAAGCTGTAAGGTACCTCTTCTAGTGCACAAAATTTCTCATACAGTTCTCATTGTGATGAAGGTATATTCCCATCAAGTCTATTATGGCATGCTAGATTTGGACACTTGAACTATGATAGCCTTCACTTGATGAAGAAAAAATGTGATACCGGTTTTCCTACAATTCCTAGGAAACTTAAGCAATGTGATGCCTTCATTTTAGGAAATCATAGCAAACAGTCTTTTCATGATTCACATTCCAAAGCACATAGAAAAATTGAACTCATTCATTCAAATTTATGCAATCCAATGCTTGTTTCTTCTACAAATGGAAATAAATATATAATGACATTTATTGATGAGTACACCAGAATGTGTTGGGTTTATTTATTGAAGAACAAATCTTATGGTTTTCAAACATTCAAGAACTTTCATACATGGATTGAAAATGATGCACAATCTCATATTGGCTCTATTCGCACTAATAATGGAAAAGAATACACTTCAAATGAATTTGAAAATTATCTTCGCCAAAATGGGTTCAAACATCAAACAATTGTGCTTTATAATCCCCAACAAAATGGAGTAGCTGAAAGAATTAATAAGACAATCTTAAATATGGTACATTCAATGATGTTTTTCAAGAATGTAAAATTGATGGTTTGGGTTGATGCAGTTCTATGTGTTGTATATGTAAAGAATAGATGTCCATCTAATGCAATAAAAAACAAGACTCCTTATGAAATGTTGTATGGCCACATTCCTTTGGTAGAGCATCTAGGGGTCTTTGGTTCCACCTGTTATGCCTTGATACCAAAGGTACATAGAAAGAAACTTGGTACAAGGATTCGTAAGTGTATCTTCTTCGGGTAATCAAATACCTCCAAAGCATAGTGTCTCTATGATGAAGTTAATAAAAAGTTTGTTGTATCTGGAGATGTAATCTTTCTTCAATCTTCCAAAGCTTACAATGTTGTTGAGCGACAACTTTATCACTTGGATAGATTCAGATATCCAAAATCATTTCAATAATTTGATAATCAGATTCCACATCTTGAAGGGGTTTTCCTATACTAGATCAATTTGTGGAATCTTCTTTTGAAGCACTCTCTCCCCCACATGAAACTCCAACCACTGATGATACTTTGAGTGATGTGATTGACAGATTTGGGAGGCTCAATCTTGATTCAGTCTCAACTCAGTCAACTAAGCAGCCTGGACCATCTCAAAAAGGTCTTCCAAAGTGGTTGACAAAGACACTTGAAAGTGTTCATCCTGATGAGGTTGGAAATACAGGAACAAGAAATTCAACCTAGCAAAATGGAGGTGATGTAGATGATTTTGATTCACCTGTTGATATGGATGTTTCTTATGATTGTGAATTGAATTTGTCTATAGATTTTGAACCAACTTCCTTCAAAGAAGTCGCTTCTCATTATGAATTGAAAGAAGTGATGCAAAAGGAGTGTGATGCCTTCATAAAGAGTGGCACTTGGAAGCTAATTGATCCTCCATTGTGAACAAAACCAATTGGTTGCAAGTGGGTCTACAAGAACAAGTATAAATTCAATGGCCCACTTAACAAATACAAAGCCAGGCTTGTGGAAAAAGGTTTTTAACAAAAGGAATGGGTCGATTATGAGGAGACTTCCCCCCATAGCAAAATGGGCAACTATCTAGACACTTTTTCCCCTAGTAGCTTAGAACGGTTGGAAAGTCCATCAAATGGATGTAAAAACTGCTTTCTTGAATGTAGATGTGAAAGAGAATGTTTTTATGTCCCAGCTTGAAGGATTTGTTGTGAAGGGACATGAACATAAAGTATGCAAACTTGTGAAATCCTTGTGTAGCCTCAAGCAAGCAGCGTGAACCTGTTATGAAAAGTTAACTGAGCATCTTCTGAAACTCAACTTCAAACATTATGATCTTGAGGTTGCAACTTTGTTTGTCAAGAAAGTTGGCAAAACAATTGTATATCTTGTGGTATATGTAGATGATCTTTTGATGACAGAGAACAATTAGAGCTACATTGCATCTATAAAGAAGGAATTAAGGAAAGGTTTTGATAATACTGACTTGAGATATGTTCACTACTATCTTGGTATTGAAGTAACTCAACATCTGAAGTATTCCTCTCTCAAAAGAAGTACATTGGAGATCTGTTGAACAAGTTTGGCATGGCAGAGTGCAATCCTCTGACTACTCCAATGGAACAAAACTTAAAGCTCGCTTATTCTACAACCCAATGGAATATGATACCTAAAAGTGTTCTAGGAAACATTTAAAAAAAGTATTCATAAAAAAAATTAAATAATGGTATAAAACACTGCATATGTAAAATCTGATATAATCCTAACAAAATCTGATATAACCATAACTAAATGATTTTCACATTATTTTCAAGTACGTCCAAATCTCATTTATAAAATATCTACATGCCAAATTTGAACAAAATGAGATTGTCAAATAATTGTTATTGGATTTGACAATTTATTGCAACATCGTTCCACAGAGTTCAATCTCCAAGTAAATTAAATCCACTAAGAAATCCCTAACTGGCTACAGCCTGCCAGATTTCCGAATTTTAGATGGCCTTTTTCCATATTCTTCATCAGTTTCGCCACCATCGCCTCTGTAGCTGTGAGTACGCATCTTTCCTTTAATGCTCGCATTTTCATCATCAGAGCTATTGCTCATCTCCAGACTGGAAACATGCCGCCCAATAAAATTGCCACCCTCTCCATGAACACTGCGTATAAAAAACAAAAGATAAACTTCGCTATCTGCCACCACTTCCTCTTCAGACACAGGAGATACCTTAGAATCATTACAGCGATACCAGCGCCCATTTTCATCCTTCACATACGCATAGTAATGCCCAGAGTCCTGTGAAGATCCCTTATGAATAATGGTAGCGAACAGACTATAATCCTGCCGAGGCTCATGGTCTTCACCAATAACTTCCTCTGGTGACATAAATTCACCCAGTTCCAAATCTTTTGTAAAACTAATGGCACGCTTTATTTTCCCACCAGATGGGCTACACATAAATCTCTTGAGCTGAATTACCAGAACATTGGGAGGCCTGAAAATGGACATTTGCTTCTGGGCTTCTGTATAATTTTCGCATTTCTCGCAGCGGTAGAAATTATCCCCATCCAGAATTTGTTTGGCAAAATAACATGACAGTGCATTCTGCAAGGATGTTACTTCTTCAGGTAACTCCAGGCTCACGTCCATAATATCGTCGCGCGTGATTGACTGGGCTCCGCAGGTCAAGCATTTCACTCGGCTCTGCAGCGTGCTGCCGAAGATTTTTTTAATAATGGTATCTGGTAATTCCCTCTGGTCATCCTCTGCGTCTCCATTTTGTTGCTTCGCCATTTCTACACAGACATCGTCGCAGGCTCCGAGGACATATGTCAGAAATTCGTGGGCGTCTTCTTGTCTTCCATGGGCAAAATGTTTTGCAAAAACGTGGAGCGAGTTTCTAAATGTTTGGGGAGAATCGATTGCGCAGGTGGTTTTGCGAGACCTGACGATGCGTCTCTCCACCAGGCAGAATGGGCAGCCGCCATCGCCCTCTGAGGTGGACGAAAGAGTACAAGAAGAAGAATGTTGTTGTCTGAGACAAAATTCTGCGAGGGGCGGAGTGTAAGTGAGACACTGCAGCACGCTGTTGAGATAACAAGAATTGCCAAGATTTAAGAGCCCTGTCGGTTGTTTCAGACGTTGACTTTGAACAGAACTTGAACTTGAACTTAGTTGTTTCAGAGGTTGACTTTGAGCAGAACTTGAACATGAACGTGTACCGCAACTTCCACTTTCTTGCGGCCGGGCTAAGATTATTTTCATCTTCATTTCTCTCCTGCTGCTCTTCAGATCACCCAAATTAAACTGAGACCAATGACAAGAAAAGTCTGAAATTAATTTGGTCCCAGAGTGTATACATAAGCATTCACTACATTGAACTGAAACCAATGACAAGAAAAAGTATCAAATTAGTTTGGTCCGAGAGTATATATATAAGCATTTCACTTCATTGCCCTCACATTTTTTTTTAAGCCGACTCTTCTAAATTATTACTCACTGTTAAAATCAGCCCAAAATCTTGAATCAAAATTTTAATTAAATTTTTTAAGGAAAAAAAAAAGGTAATATCATGGATCTACTAAAGTGTAAAAATTGGAAAAAAAACATTTTAAGATATTTATGTTTCTGTAATCCATAATGAATTAAGCAAAAGACTTTTCATATAAATCACATAAAGAAATTTTTTGATTGAACCAGCAAGTGTGGTGGAGACCATGGCAAAGGCTTAAAAATTTATATATCTTGGGATTAGATAAATTTGTGATAAGATGTAGCTATACAAGTTTATATATATATATATATAATAACATTTTTGAATTTATAAATGGATATAATATTTTGAAAATATCTTTCAATATGTATTGTGTAAGCTACATAGTTTAAATTTGCAATTTTTATGTTTGTTAAATTTTAAACAAAATTAATCAAAAAAATATATTTTAAAAAATGACTAAAATGTAAAATAATAACACAAATTAAATTGTTTTAACAATAAAAATATATTTTTTAATTGCTTATAGTATATACAAACATACATAGTTGACATTGAAATATTGTATTTGAGCATTGTAATATTTTATTTAGGGATGTCAATTTCATATTAAATTGTTTTTCAATTATTAATATATTTTTAAAGATAAGTCATTGAGGCCTAATCGTTAAGAGCATGTGTTTCCTCCTAAGAGGTCACATGTTCAAAACCCGGAAGGGGAAGGGGCCTAATGGTTAAGAGAATTTGTTTCCTTCTAAGAGGTTACAGGTTTAAAACCAGAGGAGGGTAGAGTATGTATGTCTTACTAGACTTTGTCCCACAAAAAAGGGGTCTCATACTCTTATACACCAATTTGTATGTATGCCTTACTAGACTTTGTCCCACAAAAAAGGGGGTCTCATACTCTCATACACCAATTTGTACCAAAGGAGGGTATAGTATGTATGCCTTACTAGACTTTGTCCCACAAAAAAGGGGTCTCATACTCTTATACACCAATTTGTATGTATGCCTTACTAGACTTTGTCCCACAAAAAAGGGGGTCTCATACTCTCATACACCAATTTGTACCAATTTGTTGTCTTGCTTCGTTGTGACTTTAAAATTACATAATAATAATATTATCTAATGTTATATAATAAACTAATTTATTTGTTACTCACATTGAATATTTTTATGATCATTAATATTTTTTAATGCTTCACAATGAATTTATACACATATTTTCCTTATTAGGAAAGTAATTGAATTATTTTACTTTTAATTACTTCTCCCTTTTGAGGAGTTATTTATATAAAAAATCAAGTGAGTACAATGACAATGTGATTTTGGATGTTTTATAATATATTTAATTAAAACAAATCAAGTATATATATTCATTTTTGTTTTTATTACAACTAATTGTTTTTTAATTGTGTATATATTTTTTTTAAAAGAACATGTGTCACTTTTACTTTGAGCACAGATGGAATCACACATCACATTGAACACAGCTCAAATCACACTTCCCCCAAATATTAAGTTGTAGAATGTGAATATGCCTCTTTCACAATAAAGTTGTTTATACATGTTTTATTTAATTGAAAGTTTACATGTTTATTTTGGAATTGGGCAATCTTAATTTAATTACCAATCAACATAAAAGCTAGGGATTTAATGTCAACGGAATATTATGTAATATTTATAATAGTATGCCCAAATTTAAGGTTGAGATTTATCTCCAAAGTAGTTAATCATTTTTTGCTCTTTTAATTAAATTGATTAATTAAAAAAAAACATATTAATAGTATCCACAATAAAGTGGGGGTAAATCTCCATGGACAGGAATCTTGTTCCATGTTTTTTCAAATGTGCATATGTTTTCCTCGATGGGGGTGTCTGAACACTTGGTAACGAGTTCGGGGGTAGGTGGAGGTGGCACTCCCACCCCATCGAATCTTGAGATAAATAAGAGGAGGGTGGTGTGGCATACCACTCCCTTCCACCCCTTCCCCCCTAACCCCCATGCACGAAGCATGTGAAGTTTCATATCGTCTGTATGGTTGGTTGTATTCTAGAAAATTCATGTCTTGTTTCTATGTAAAAAAGCAAGTTTTTACGTCCTGTGAGTGTTTTTTCCCTTATGCAGGTAGGATTTCCCTTCCCCTTTCAATATTTGGTAGTTTGTGTTGCTTTGACGGCCAGTTTATGATTCATAATGAAAAGTTGGAGTTTCTTGATTTATATTGGCATGCTAGAGATTTTGTTTAGAGTGTGACTCACTCTGGCATCAGTTTCTTGGTTCCCTGGGTGTGAGGGATGTGAACTCAGGAGGAATAAGGTGGAGACAATAAGGTAGAAGATGGCAATGACAGCGACTTCTTGGATGGCTGACAGGGTGCTAGGGGAGAATTCAGGCTTTGGGACAATGGCAGACTTGACCTTGGCTCTTCTTCATTGTTTTAAACTAGTAACATCTTTCTCTAGGCCTTTTGTATTTTTTTTACCTTGTCTTTTGTCTATTCTTGGTGCGTTGTAGGTTTTGGTAAAAGGTATTTGAAGGAGCATGTTAGTTTTCTTTTGATTTTGAGTCTGGGGCCCTTGTTTCCTTCAGAGCTAGTTTATTATTAGGGATTTTTTACTCTTCGAATTGGTTATTGGATCCTCCCTCTTATGGATTTTTTTGGCGGCCTAGTTCCTTTTAGTTCTTCATATTGTTGTTATCCCTTGAGTCTATGTGGATAGCTCAACTGGTTAGTTGGTTTTTGACTTGTGGAATCCTCAAGGGGAAGTATTATTTCCCAATTCTCCGACTCTGGTATTCATTTCTGAGGATTGCTCTCTATTTGGGGTTTATGGAGTTGGTGGGATTTTTACTCTTGGCTCTTTGTTGGTTTTGTGTTTATTATGTTCCTCACGCTACAACAACAGATGTGTGGTCATCGGGGGGTTGTGGCCATGGCCGGAAAAGCCAGTCACGTGTCCAATTGCAGACCCAGGAGGTGGTGGCTACTTACTACTCGATGACCTCCCCAAGTACTCTGGAGGATATTCAACAGGTTGAGAATCATGTCTCTCAATATCACTAGGTCTATTCAGATTCATAGTTGTTAGAGGAGATGTATCGACGGCTTCCCCACCCTATTCACACGAAGGGAAGAAGGAATCAGTACATGCATTCTATAATTCTTCATTGGCAGTTAAAGGCCATGATAGGAAGAGTTTTAAAGGAGAAGCACAAGGACTAGAACAACATCATTTATTTCCTAAATTATATTCAGTGGAATCAGTGGAAAAAATAGGCATTCCTTGACATATTGGAAGCATGCTTAGCTCACATGGAAAGTCATATTCAATGTGAGTTTAAACCCTCAATGCCACTTGTCTCAAGTGTAAAGGATTTGGCTCCTGTGACATCATCAAACACTTGGTTTGGTTATCATGTTTTGGATTTCTCATAGTAGTCTCATTTTGGTTTTATGCTATATTTGGATAAGTGTTATTCCTTGTTTATGTGGATACTTGAATTTTCTCATACTAGTTTTCCCATGTGGTAACGTAAGCCTCGTATATTTTTATTATGGGTGATATGATTTAGTTTTTGAATGCAATGTAATTAACTTGGAAAAAACCACAATGACCGATCAAACGAGAACTTTACCGACTACCCATTTTTTGAAGTAGCAAAAAAATGACCTGATTTTGAAAAATGTTGTATTAGAATATGATTTTTTTAACATATTTTTGACACTTTAAATTTTCTTATGTATCAAGAATGAACATTCTTTTAAATGTCAGTGATTTTCATGCTGATTTTGAAAAGTGTTGATGCAGCATCAAACCCCTTTTTTAGAGAGCTTATTTTTTACATCTTAAATTTTATCATGTCGTATTCTTCTTCTTCCCCGAGATATTTGTTTTTAAGTTTTTTTTAGGTTTGTGTTTTTTTTTTCTTTTCAATTTTTTTTGTAATGAAAACTTTATTTTTCCGCGTAGTAAAAAACAAGGGTTAATATTTTAAAGTTAGGAATTTCTATATATTTAAGTATTGTTAATTAATATTTCAATGCTAGTCAGTAGAAAAATAATAAATTTAAACATTTGATAAAATAATACACCTTTTGAGACTTTTTTGTTAACAATGACATGTCAAATAAAATATTTTTATGGGAAAATTTTAACAAAAAAACCTTAAGAAATAACATTTTTTTTATGAATTTTATGTCAAAAATTAATAATAATCGCAACTATTTAACAAAAAATAGTGATTCACATAAAAATTAAAGTGAAAATCATATAATACAAATATTAAACATATAACAATAATAGTTGAATACTTATTCTTCTCATAAAATCTCAAAGTCAAAACATTACAAGTATAACTAATGAATAGTTCTCAAAATTCATTTTGACTTGCAATCATAACTAAAATTTAATCAATAATATCATATAATCTATGTTCATCATCTTCTACAATTTCATTATTGACTTATTCCATAATATTTTTTGTTTTAGTTTGGTCATTTTCCTCTTCTAATGGATCTTCGATGTCTGCAGATCTCCCAAAGTATCATTTTCCAATCTTTCCATCAAATGGTGGTCCAGGTTCCTTTTCCTTTTTTGCCACACGTGAATCATTAAAATTCCCTTTCCTCAAACCAACTTATTACATCGCATCTGGAAGAAATTGAAGAGCATTAATTCTTTATTGAATAAAACTACATTGTAGTGACTCTTTTTCAATGGCAATGCAAATTCTTTCTTTTTGTAGGAAACATGCTAGTGTTGTACCTAATCATCAAGCACAAAATAAATAATTAAGTAAATTAGTATAAACACATAAAAATTAAATAAGAAAATATTGAAATTCAATTTTATATAATAAAACTTACATGAACTTGAGAATAAATCCAAAACTCAATCTCCTTCATTTGAACAGAAATCTATAGGATAATTAATAAATCTCTGTGGTTTTTTATAAATTCTATCTATCTCTCCTTTTGCATCTTTATCCTTATATGTTAGTTTTCTTATGACAACATCAAGAATCAATATGTGGTTATGACTCTTTCATCTACTCGATTTAGAAGAATATGATTATAGCTATCATCTGTTGTCTAACATTCAACATGGATGAACTCACAATCACTTATAATTGGTTAATTTTTGCAACCAACGAGATTTGAATTTTTCCTAGAACATGATAGAGTAAAATTTCAATTAACTTGTACATAATAAAAAAAATAAAAATAAAAAATAAAAAAATAACATTAATCAAATATACAATTTCAATGCTTTACCATGTAAGTTGCATCCTTGAGTTTGTTTTTCCCTTGAAGCTTGATAATAACATTAAAAATCGTGTGTCTGAATGAAATATTACAAATATCCAAAGTGATGATGTTGTAACTTCTTGAAAGCTTGTAACTACTTTATTAAAAGCTTGATAAATATAAGGCTCACTATCATATCCAGTGTTTCGAAAATTGAAACCATGAGGAATATCCACAATAACTAGGGCATATTCCCTTTTCGGTATGAGTTTTGCAATGTCTTCACAATCACCTTGTATTATTTGATATTGGATAGTGTCGGACCCATTCCAAAAGAAATGACTAAGATGAGGATCATGTTCAACATTCCTAAGACGTTGCTTTCTCAACATTTCCAACTTAATTTTTTCAATAAAGCTTTCGATATTCCATGTGCATCCTTCTTCAACATATTTAATAAAATAAACATATATATGTACAAGTAATAAAATAAAAACATTTTTCATATGAATAAAATGAATATGTAAATCAACATACATTTTTTAATGCAAGCCAAAAATATTTGTGTTTCTATAGAACTTGATTCTAGGTAGTTGTGTGTAACATCATCCCAACTCTCTTCATTCAACATTTTAACCATATGTTCTTGTATTTTCATATAAACCTTATGACTAATAAATAAATAAATAATTGCTAATATAGTGATATGTATAAAAAATGCTACCAACAATAATATGTTATATTTAAAATAAAGTTATAATCCAAGAAAAAAATTAGTTCAACAAACTTACTTTTGAAATTCTAAGCACATTTCGTCCAATCATAATTCACCTAACTTCACATGACATAGTATTGATTTGACTAATTCGTCATCCTTCATTCCTTGCATTGTTATCCAAGGCATGATAGTCATATCATCTGGAATATGCTTGATTTAAGGACTTGTCTTACTTGTGGTACATATTAAGGGTTTAGAATTTTTAACCTTTTGTTTTTTTAAGGCAATATTCTCCCATGTGTTGAAAATATCATCAATTGGTTCCCATATCTCCCCAGTTCTAAATTCCAACTAGAAAATGTTATCCATACCTATGAAAAAAAACTTAATTTACCTTTCCACGTTTTGAATTAAATTTTTCCTCAATTTGATAACCTATTTCCATACAACATTCCTTCCCAAATTTTAGATTGTCTTTTGCCTTATCCCCACCACATTTTTTTTCCAATTCACTATGAATAATTTGATCCTTCCGATGAAATCCATAGACATCCTATACCCATTATCTGTATTATGATCTCATGACAATAACTTTGCTTCCTTTTTCTATTAAACCAGCATAAATGGTACATCTCATTGTCTCAAAAATTGAGTTATTTGGATATTCCTCGATCAATTTTCTTCTAGCCTCCACAGAATGATTCCCCCAATTACATAATATTTGTATTCAAAACATCTTGTCCTAACAAATTCCTCTTTGCACTGAACTTGAATTGGATCAACAAGAACCACATAATCAACCACATGTGCATATGGATTGTACTTAATCAATGTTTTCAAGCTATGGACATGTAGGTGATGTGGCTTTCTAATTTGATATTTAGATTGTTCTTCATTTGGCTTATAGAATTGGCTGGCATTAAGCTGAAATGTTTTACTGCCATTAATTAAGTTATTCTTTATCAATTGATCTCAAATGGATTTTTTTTTGTTTAATGTTGCCATCCTCTAAATCAGTGATGGGTCCCATCAATAGGTACATTTTGAGGTTCATTGTGCTATCATCCAACCCTTAAAATCTCTTTTTCTCACATTAATTTGTACTTTTATCCATAATATGCTTAGTAAGAAGACTAAAGAGTGTTTTTTATATTTCATGGAAAAATGTAATTAATATGTAGAAAAAAGGAACATTTTTGGAGATATTTACTATGCAAGGGCTTGATGGAGATATCCTTAGAGAATATAGGAGGCTTGTCCACCTCATTAACCCTCCAACTCGGCTTGAGATCATAGAAGCCTCACCAACATCTCAAATTCACTAGCAGCTAAGGAACTCCAAGTACATGTGAAGACCAAAGGAAACTAGATCCACAAGTCTCGAGATTTTGGAGGGAATCACTCCTCTTTTCAAGGGAGATGCCCTCGATTAATTTTTGTATAAATAAACCAGCCAAAAGTCTCATTAGGATTCAAATTTTTGTTGTAGCTAAGAGTAGCTACTAAAATCCTAGTGCTTGACATTATTATCATTGTTCATGTGATGTATGTGACTCTTATTTTCTGTTAATGGGAATTGCACTATTAGTCTACATTTGAAGTAGTTTTAAAGGGATGAAACCCTTGGGTTTAGGCCCAACCTAGAGGCTTTAGTCCCTCTTTTGTATTTCTTCCTTGTTCCTGCTCAAGTTATTCCAATTTTTTTCTTGTTTCAGTAGGTGTTATATTACAAAATTTATAGTTGCAGGTTTACCTATCACCTCTCTTGTTGGAAGAGTGATTGGAAGATCTACAATAAAAACAAAAAATATTTATTTATGATTTCTTGGCAATTGTTAAGTATGAGACTGTAATTCTTCTGCATGTTTAGTTTCTTCACTTTAGGAGATAGTACCATTAGTTTGGAAATTAGGACTTATGTTGCGAGCTAGAGTAGATTTCAATAAAATTCAACTCATTTTTCCATGTTAATTTAATTTGTTGTAATAGAAATCATTTGATGCATGTGTTTGATTGGTTTGCAGGAATTGTGCTAACCTGCAGGGGTGGGTACAACTTTCTGCATCCGCCTAGGTCACTCCATCTCCCTTTTAGACACCTCACATTGCTTCCAAACTTTGCCATCGAGACCACACTGCTAAGGTAAATGGAGGAAATTTTGGACACAAACTTTGGTGCAAGATAGACCTCCGAGTGGTGCTAGGCTTGGCCAAGGGGCTCCCAAACCCTTTACTCACCTTCTTCTACCTTCATCCACCTTATTCCACTTTCAAGGCACCATTCTAGTCATTAAAAATCTCGTGTGTCCCCCTCCTGCAGCAAAATAAGGCCTCCTGCAGCACTTACTGTAGCAGACCTATAACATTATTTTCCTTCAACCAAATTTGCTCTAGATTTTGACCCTGGCATATTGAAGTTGA
>APFE031574631.1:0-16682 GCA_000404065.3 Pinus taeda | reverse complement strand
TGTAATGTAAAGGAGGTTTCCCCCTCGAAGAGGCTGAATTCTAAGGCGCTGATCTATCTTTTCTATATTTTCTTGAGCTGGTTTCATATCAGTTGTTCTGCTAACTGCTCCTCAAAATGGACTCCTCAGCTAATTGTTCTACTAATTCCATAATTCTAGGGCCCTCTAAGTGCCATTTTCTCCTGGTGCCGACGAGCTTCCCATTGATTCAGGTGCAATTTTTTTGTGTCCTTTAAATTTCCAATGACACCTTCTCACGAAAAACTAGGGCCACATGGGGCTGGCCCCCAAATCTCCGCACCAGTCCGCCAAGCTCTACCCACCAACCTCTGGT
Source organism: Pinus taeda (assembly GCA_000404065.3). Classification (NCBI taxonomy): domain Eukaryota; kingdom Viridiplantae; phylum Streptophyta; class Pinopsida; order Pinales; family Pinaceae; genus Pinus; species Pinus taeda. Next base: position 16,348 of record APFE031574631.1, on the reverse strand, counting down.
TATATGCTATATATTTAGACCATGGGTTGGGGCTAAGCCTTGATCCCTTGGTCGCCTTGCCCATGGTCTCATGGGTTGTGTAGTGACCATGGGCCAAGGGCTTAGTCCTAGCCCCTTCTTCCAACACCTATGCGTCAAAATTTTAAATATATTTTCACTACTATATGGGTTAAGATTCGCCTAGAAGTGTAGTCGTAAGGCATTGTGCTACAAATCTTGAGGTCCTACGTTCGAATCCGATCGGGGCTCCAGTGGACCCATACCAAAATTTTAGTTCACCTCAGGGTGCCTCATGGCAACCCATGACTAGGCCGCCTAACAACCTATCATTGGTTCAAATAAAATATGCCACAACCAATCAAATGTGACCAAAATTTGACCAATCACATGAGGTCACTTGACAACTTGCCATTGACCCAAGGTATAGTCAACTTGTCTAGTTATCTTGCTAAGTCTTTGTATGGACTGCCAAGTCAACAGTCCTACATCCAACCTGCAAAAAATTTAGTTGTTTAGGAAAACGATCAGAACACAATATTAGGAGCATAAGCAATTCGAGTTGTGTTGGATTCAAGTCAGCAAGCTCTACGCTTTGGCACCGGTTTCAAGCACTTTTGAACACTTTTAATTTTGAGCACTTTGCTGATCCCTTGGATCAATGTGCATTGTATAGTTGTGGTATCATGACATGTATATTTGTTTTGTTGTACTATTTTTACGTATATCTATATGTTGTACATCTAGTGTGCGTGTATGTATTGTTTTGTGGTGCACACCGAATGTAGGAGTACGTATTGTGTTGTTTTGTACACTGGGTGTAGATGTAAGTGTGGTATGTCAGGTGTAGGTGCATGTATTGCATGGTGTTGTATGTCATCTTTGGTTGTATGTGTGTGATGCAAACTATGTGTATGTGCACATGGTTGAGGAGAAGGAACTGGGTGTTTTTTGGGTGTGCAAAATGCTCTCATGTGCATAGGGAATAAGGACAAACATAGAGCCTAATGATTGATTGAAGGATAAGTATCAATATTTTATTTCAGTTTTATTATGCATGTGATTTATGATTTTGGTCTATGATGATTACATGTGATCTATGATTCTAGTTTATGTCAGTGGTTTCAGATAATTTGATCTGATATGTTTATACATGATGATTTGGTCAAAGATGATAGTTTGACTTACTATGATAGGAAGAGAACATAATTGCAAGTGTACCTTGTTGACGGGCCACCAATGAAGTATGATTTGAAGTTATTTCAATTTATTTTGAATCTAATGGAAATTATGTGCTTTGTACAAAAAAGCATGAAATGCCCGGTTGGGTGGTCGAAAATGACACAAGCATTAGCAACAACAACAAAGGGAATTGAAACACACAACAATATGTTGGTAAACCATTCAGGAGCATGGCCATTGTGGAGCACTGGTACCCAATAATGTTGCTTGATTTCCATGAGCCTGCTATGACCAGTATGATGGTTTTAAAGCAGGGATATGCCTTGGTTTTTGGATGTTCCAATGTGAGGAAATCTTTCCGAGAGATGGACTACCTGAGATGGGTGTGCCAATGGAACTTGGAAGGTGTGTGATTGCACGGTAGGGGGTGACTGAATTTCCAAAGGGACTATGTAGCAGAGAAAGGAAGGTCGGGGATATATATGTTTTGGTCATTAAAATTTCCAGATGGAATCAAATGCACATTCATATTGCACCATGAAACAATGAGACAATAACTATTCACTGAGAGGAAAAGTGGCACAAGATTATAGCGTTGGACATTGGATGCAGATTTGACCTTGTAGTGGATTCTGGACATCCTGGAAATGAGGTGAATCCTGGTATTACTTTGAGGGTGTAGGTATGAGCCTCTGGATTCCCTTGTTGCAGATGTAGACATTATATCCTTTTATTTGTTGGTTGAGAAAATGTGAATATGTGTATATGTGTGTATTATTGTAAATATTGTATCAAGTTAGATTTATAAAGCTCCATAGATAGTATGATTATTTGTCGGGTGAAGAAAATATGTATGTGCATATGTGTTGTTATTATTGTAAATAATGTAATGAGTTGTTTTATAAATATCCAGTAAATGATATGTTTGTCATGTTTAAGCAGATGGTCATTGTAAATACTACAACAATCTATGTTATAAAGGTCCATGGGTAGTATGTTTTGTTTTTAATGCTCCTACTATTTATAGGTATCATTGAACATTGAGGATGGTGTTCCCCCAAGGGGGAGGGTTTTGTAACAACCCTCGTTAAAAATCCATCTAAAAATATATAAGACCACAATCATGGGACACATATTCCAAGCTAAATGGTGGGAAAAAATATCCTAGTGGGATGTCACTTCGATTTATTATGGCTAACAAAATCAGAAAAGTCAATGGGAAAGGTTTTAGAAAGGCATGAGGCATTTAGTGGCATTTATTTATGAAAATAATGGAAATTAGTAGAAAAGGAAGGTGAAAGGTTACAAGTTGCATGTGAGGAGGAAATTGAAGGAAAATAATTGAAAATAAAGAAAATAGAAGCCTCATTGATAAAAAGGCTTCTAAGGATCAGTTGGCAAGCTTTTTCTAAGCTTTTTCTCATGCTTGATCGGTGTAAGATTTTCTTGACAGGCTTTGTTGGAGCTCTCTTCTATTGTCTCTCTCTCTCTCTCTCTCATACTCTTGGAAGCTTAGAGTTTTATTGGAGCCTTCTTGGAGGAGTATGTGATACTTGGAGTTTTGGAGCTAGAAGGAAAAGGAAGAGAAGGAAAGCATAAGAGGACATCAGGATCAACAGCTACAACAATTTTTACTTATAGGTGCGGATTTTCGTGTATGTTTTTCTCACTATTTTTGGCATGCATGGTATATGCATGTGGTTTATTGGTCACAATCTTTAATTGGCATGGAGGATTTCCTGGATTAACATTGGATTTTCCTAGCCATGCCATTTCCTAGATATAAATGGCTTTGTGGGTTCATTTCTTTATTTTCTAGTTGGTTCCCATGTTTCCTTTAACTTGGATTGAGTTACTAGTCCTGGAGCCTTGGTTGGAAAATAAATTTGGAGCCTTTAGTGGGTTCAGTTATTAGTCGTAGAGCCTTGGTTGGACAAACTCTCTTGAGCCTGACAACAATTGTGGGTAGAGTTACTAGTCTTGGAGCCTTGGTTGGAACAAACACTCTGGAGGCCTCTGCAAGTTGGGTAGAGGCCAATCTAGTGATGGTTTGTGATATCCGAGCATGAGGTGGAATCATTGTTTGATGGGTTGAGGTGGTTTGACCTCTCAAAGCCCTTGTTTGGATTTGATGTGTTCTGTGACATTCCACATTCATGTTTGGAATATGACACGGGGGTGAATGGCTAAATAGAGATTTGGCTCAGCCATGTCGACAGTCAGGCGGTTCATGGAAGTCCCACACCTCGTTGGAATTTTCATCATTAATATGATTTTATTTATCCTTGTTATTTCATGAGTATTATACAGGTTTATATGTGGATTATATGGTTGTTGTTTCCTTGGTATTTCTATTTTTATATGTTCATTATGAGAATGCTTTATGAAGTGATAATGTATGGCTGTCATCATGTTTCGATTTGTAAATGAATGAGCAATGTATCTATGGCCTAATAGATGAAATTACAACTAATGTGTTGAGGCGTCAATGCTTCTTAATTATTCTCAGATAAGTATGAGACCCCTATGCTCATTTATGCTATTAAGACCTATAGATTTCATATTTGTGATATGTTTGATGAAATTCTTGTCATGGCTAGTAGGGGTACAATATAGTCCTTCTTGATGTTTTTGCAAATGTATCTTTGTTCTGCTATGAAATTTCATTCTTGAAGGTGTGTTGATGGTGCTGGACCTGCCAACATTCAGGGGATCACCCCGGTATGAAGTCCCAACTAGACCTCACACCGTTTGGTGTGGGAGTCCCATCCGGTATGATGGCCTGGTTGCCATTGTCTTAAGGATTTGCCTCAACTCTTGCTTGTAAGCACAAGAGAGTGGTTTGATTTGTCTTCGAGAAGTGAGGTTCGCATGCCTGATGAGTGTAAGTGTATTTATGTCAATGATTATTTAACTGTGAGGGGAAGAGGGTTAAGGTGAGTTCTAGATTGAAAGGGATTAGTCCCAACTCTACTAGGAACAAACAAAACAAAAGGACATACACAACTTCTGACAGAGGAGTCCACTTGGATGCGGCAGTCACAACATACATGGTAAGATAGCACGTACAACACTCACGGATCAATTCAAATGAGTTTAACAATTGTTACAACAAGGTTCATGTGAAAGGTCTATTTGATATCTGGCAAAGCAGTTGACATGGACAGGACAACGTTAACAACATATACAACACATTTCTATTAATAGATTATGCATTACAACAAATGGATCAGTTCAAATTTAGAACACAGGTTAAAGCAATAGGAATTACAAGTGTTAAAGATCAATCTTACAACAAATACAATACATGTGTTGAAATGTGATGACCTGTTAAGAGGCTTTTGATTTAAGTGAAAATTCCAACACACATCGTTACACCATACATCACTAACCTCATCAACGGGGCGTTGGAGCCACTACTTACTCCTCAAAGAAAATACTATAGACTCTCTTGGCTATATGGGATGAGCTGAGGTGAAAAGTCCTTTCATATACAAATGAAGGTGGTATTTATAGCCAAGGGTGAAACTAACTCTTGTGGCTATTCGACGGCCCTCATGACTGTTTGACTTCCATGACTTTCCGACTTACATGACTCTATGTTCAACAAGTGGGTCTCTTGGACTTCCATGTTACATCACATTGATTGACAACAAGCCCACAGTGGAGATGTGGGCAACATGACTAATGACGTGACTCAACATGACTTGACATGACAATGCTGGTACATTCGTGTTACTGTTGGAGTGCATGTCGAGCTATAGTGCTGCTAGGTGATGGATGTCTACATGGTGTATTATATCTTTACCTCTGCATGGCTAAGTGCGCGGAGTCTTCGATGGTCCTTCGTTTGCTTAATGAGGCTTTAGTATCTTATTCCTTGCTTTCATGCTAGAAGGCTTAAGAGGCTGAACTATTCACAAAGGTGCATGTTCATCGTGTTCATATGCTTCGAATGCTTCGTTCGTTCGTCCATTGGTGAACCTATCCATCTACATGTGCTCCCTTCGTTCATCCCGTTCGTTGTCTTGACATGTTTTATGGTTTACTTGTATCTGCAGTCACTCATGACGAAATAACATCAAATCAAAAACCTCCTAGTCTACCATGACACATGATCATTTTGGATGTAGGTGACTGGGAGGCAACAAAGTTGCAAGGTGGGATGATTGCTCCGGGCATTGCTGATGAACACTGCACAAGATTCATTGAGTGATGGAGACGAGCAATCTGAGTCGACAGTGAATGTATGCAAGATCTTGCTCGGCTGAGAGGAAGATTTGCACAAGTTTTAGGAGCGATAGTCTAGGCTGCAGGAGGGTAAGGCAGGCATGCTCTGTGCATTTTGAGGAATGAACAACGAGCTGGGGCTAGACAGCTAAATTTGGAAATTGTCTAGAGGAATAGATAGGGTTGCATGAAATAAAACAATTTCTAACTATTATAATAATGAAATACAACTAATTTCTTGAGAGATCGAACCCTCTCAGTAAAAATGACTTTTGACCCATGAGGTCAATGAAATTGAACTTGTTTAATCACAACATGTTAACAAAATTTCACATTGCTGGCTAAGTCCATATGCTCTTGCATCAATTATTGATATCATTGGCATCACATCGTCAAACATCCTTGAAGAAGATGAGATGGGATTTCAGATGATGATACAATTAATTCACCAAATCGCTACATTTATGAAAAGATCGACTTTATGTAATTATTAAGAGTGAAACATGTATATAAGTGACACTACGAAATGAATAACATTAAATTAAAAAAACATCTATTACTTCAGCGAATAGAAGAAACCAATCTCCATAATTTTTTTGTTTATAGCCTACAACAACACAATAGTTATGTTTTCCAACTTGTTCAAAATGACTGCATATGCAGATACATTTAACCACAAAAGGCATATGTGGAGAAATTCTAAATCCTGTAGGAAGTTTCCAGTTATTATATTACCAACAAATTAGGGGTGTACCATATGCTGCTGCTATGCCTAATCCATATTGTAGCATATGGTACACAAAGAAGAGCCATATTGCACAATAATGCCAATGTTTGATACATTTCTACCACTTGGGAGTGTACGTCAAATCTAAATTCACAAACTCAATCTTTATATGTGGAGAATTTAAATAATTTCATTACCTATAGGGGGAGGGAAAGAATTTCATACATTGGTGAGCTTTGGTTACTAGAAAGAAAGCATGTGTAGTGTTAATGCTATTTTTCATTAGAGAACGAGCAGTCTTATAGGGATGCACACAGATAGACACGCTATATTGCGGAAAAACCCACTTTAAAGTTTTGTAGATCATAGCGAATGCCAAATGAAAAAGTTAAATGCAAATACAATATCAATTCATTTACTTTTTACAACTACATTGAGAACAAGCCTCGAGATCAAACATCCAAGCAAAGAGGCTCTCTAAAGTATTGAAAACAAACCATTAGTAAATTCAAGAACGGATGCCAAAGGGGAAGAGCCAATCTAGAGTTGTAAGAAAGATTGAAAACCATGGCCATTCCAAGGAAATCTCTCCAAAGAAATTGCAAAAAACAGGTAGTGGGCAAACTCTATTGACATCTATGCACGCCTATTAAAGCTGATCAATATAACTTCGTTTGGGTACTGTAACTCCAGTGTGGGGTAAACATGTCTGCTTCAAAAATCATGTGGAGATAAAAGCAACGGATCTGTATATAGAGTGAGGAAACTAATTCAAAATATATGTATAATAATCCATGTCTAATAATAGCTTCACATCAAAAAATACAAATGTGCATAACTCTACATCAAGAGCTACCAACATAAACATACACAAACCATTTCATATTTGAAGTCTATGGTAAACCACAGTACATCCGCCCAAAACTTTAGAAATAGGGGATGCAGCAATTCCCGAGCTGGATCATAAATATGGAAATGAAGCAATTCAACTGTTGAAAATCAAGAAAGAAAATCCATGAGACCTTTCATGCATGATTAATTAAACTGTATATGGCAGATCATTTAACCTATTTTCTACCTGATTTCAATTCCAAATTTAGCGAATTTCTATGCTTGGACATTTCATAAAGATATACTTGTATAAAACATAATAAAAAAACCTACAATCCCAAAATCATAACCGAGCTAATTATAAGGAATTAATGAGATTCATCCACAACCCTAAATTTCTATTGCCTACTCATTGCTGCTCATTTCTTCAACTTATCTGTAGAGAAAGAATAGATGTTATCTTCTACTCACAAAACCTACATTTCAATAGTTGTTACTCATTAGCTGTTGAGGCAAAGCATAGACTTCTTTCCCAAGCTTCCAAGATTGATTCATGCAATCTTCGAACACACTTCAGAAATTTTGAACCAAACGTGAGCCCACCTACTGAAAATTGCTTTCAAGATCACCCATGAAAATTGTTGTAATCCATTATTCATAGGGAAGAGACATCCAATGGAAAGCCTAAGAAGTATTGTTCACCATTGTCCAGTCCTTTTGCCCCAAAGCTTCCAAGATTGTTTCATACATTCTTGCACCTACAAAAAAAAATTCTGTGGAAAAAAGTATAAAGAGACCAATCTGTAGTTTCGGAAAACATGAAAAACATTTAAAGACAAACCTCTTTGAATGATGTTTAGCACCGAAGTTGGCCGCACCTGAAAATTTCTTACATAATTACCCCCACAAAACTTAATAACCTATTCGTCATATAGAAGAGACATAATGCAAAGCATAAATTTCCATTGCACATATATCTCAAAAAATTAATAAATATTCTTTCCCCTCCCATTTCTAAGTTTTCACGATTGATTGGTACCATCTTACACTTGTAAAAGCACAAGGGTACCCATCTTTTAACCTCTAAAATGATGTTTGCCACCAAAAGTCAAAACCATGTTAGCCTACCGTCCAATTTGACTCCTATCAAAAACAAGGACCAAAGCCATCGGAAACAACTTGAAATAATATTGTGACAAATTGCAAGATTCATTAAAATTTATTCCATACACCTAAAATACGGTAAGGTCAAAAATAGACCTACATCGAAATAACTGCAATACTTACAGCCACTAAAAGGAACATCCATAACAAATACTTATGATCCCCCTATGAACTTTCTGCAATGGATGGGCTCTTTTACTCCTTGCCATTAAACGGCACGTTATGATTTATGTCAATCAAAATCGCTTACATGTCAAGTACTACATTCTGCAATGGATGGGCTCTTTTACTCCTTGCCATTAAACGGCACGTTATGATTTATGTCAATCAAAATCGCTTACATGTCAAGTACTACAACGAAGGCGGAGGCTAAGTACTTCTGGTATCTTTAAAGAATGTAGGTGCTCAGAAAATGAATAGGCTCAAAAACCAGTTATTTTGGTAAATTTTCTGCACATAAACCTCTCAAATAAATGACATGCATCGCTAGTCAATCCTTACCTTTAAACCAGGAAAGTTGAAATTACATGAAGAAGTGAGTGCGATTTAAAAATACATGAATTTATTTTTTTGCATTCAATTATCCGTAAAAGTTAAAATATAGAAAGTTGAAAAGTTAATTTTAATAAAAAATTTATAGAGATTTTTGAAAAATTGAGTTTAAATAGTTTAATCTGTATAATTCGAGTGTGTCGCACAATTTTTAATATGTTGAATTTATTTATCTATTCAAAACTGTATTTTAAACAACAAAAAATCACATTCTTGCTTGAAATTGTATCTCAAGGTTATTTACTCTATAAATAAGACTACACCTACGTTAAATAGTAGACATTCTACATTAAAAACATTTGTAAACTAATATTATTATTTTAGAATTCTGGTGAACACTTCAACCATCTCCAAGGAGAGAGCTAAAAATAAAGATACAAATACTGTGCAAAACCAAGATTAACCTAGTTTAAATAATAGACAATTTACACTGAAAGAATTTGTAAACTAATATTGGGATTTTAGAATAAAGACTTTTGGGTGAACACTTTAGCCATTTTCAAGGACATAAAGCTAAAAATAAGATACAAATACCATACAAAACCAAGATTAAATAGAGAATGATAAGAACTTTAGACCTGTGACAAAGACATTGAAGATTTAATATTTTTCATTAATAAATATTCATGAATTAATTTGATATAGATTAAGTTTTTCTCCATTCCTTTTGAATCCCTCATCTCTCTTTTCTTTATTATTAATTTTTCATTATTTGTTATTTCTAAATATAATCTAGTACTTCAAAAAATTTTAACTAATCTCTCCTTTATTTTAGTCTCTAATTTATTTTATTTTAATTCTAATTTATATTATTTTATTGTTTCTTAATCCTACATTCTTTACTACCATTGTTTACTTGAGAATGATTACAGTTAAGATATCTCTTAAGAATGGCAGACCGTGTCCAGAGATACTGAATATCGTGCTCAATGCCACACGAGGAAGCCACAAAATTAAACGATAAAACCCATTACTCATATGGAAGAGACCTAAAGCAAAGCATAAACTTCCCACTACACATAGAACACAAATAATTAAGAACAACTCTTCAGGTCCTTCTATTTTTTAAGCTCATCCATCAAAACTGTGCCAGCGTACCTTCTGCAACTTCTGATAAAAAACCAAGGACCAGAGCCATACAAAACGCCCTGAAGTATTAGGGCTCTCCCTTCATGATTACTGTAATGGATGGGCTCTCAAACACACCGCCATTAAAAGACAGGTAAATCGTCTAAATTAAAAATAAAGTCTATTGAGGAGACTATAATTCAAACTTTAAAGCTTGCAACATCGGCTCTTCAGGTCTTGTCCAAATAAACCAATAAACGCTGATCTTTTTCTGCCAGACGAGCGAAATAGGGAAAGAACATATATTCAATCGCAAATAGAAAGAAAATAAAAAGAACGTGTTATCTATAGGATTAGGAAGTGTAAATATGTTAGAAAACCTGCACAGATGAATTTAGCTAGTAAAAGTTGAACACAAAGCTTTGCAGAGTAAAAACATTAAAAGAAAAAAGAAAAGAATGATTTATTAGAAAATATTTACAATGCTCATGATATAGCATTACTGGTTGAAGATCCCAAGGTAATGCACTATAGTAGTGATCAATGAGAAGATTCAACACCTACAACAAGTTCTGGAGATAACTAGTCAGTTGCGGAGTTAAAAATGAGCAAATCAAGGAGTAAATCATGCAAAAGGAATCTTGCATGCAATCCCATGCTCTAACTAAGAGTCCTCATGTAGATGTGTAGTAGTTACATGTAGTCGCATGCTCTAACTAAGAGTCGGCTTGCATACAATCCAATGCTCTAACTGAGAGTCCGCATGTAGGTATAGTAGTTCCAACATAACTTTCCATATAAATTTACCTATTTATTTTAGTAAATTTACCCACATAAACTTCACAAAATCTAAAACCAAAAATAACAAGCATCCTTAAACAAACCTAGACCTAGGGATTTACACCAATCAAAATCGCTTACATGTCGTACTACAGCGAAGGCGGAGGCTAAGTACTTCTGGTATCTTTAAAGAATGTAGGTGCTCGGAAAATGAATCAGGCTCGAAAACTAGTTATTTTGGTAAATTTCCTGCACATAAACCTCCCATATAAATGACATGCATCGCTGAGTCAATCCATACTTTTAAACCAAGAAAGTTGAAATTACATGAAGAAGTGAGAGCGATTTAAAAGATACATCATTTTATTTATTTTTTGGATTCATTATTCGCACAAAGTTAAAATATAGAAAGTTAAAAAGTTAATTTTAATAAAAAATTTATAGAGATTTTTGAAAAATTGAGTTTAAATTGTTTAATCTGTATAATTCTAGTGTTTGGTGCAATTTTTAGTATGTTGAATCTATTTATCTATTCAAAACTGTATTTTAAACAGCAAAAAATCGCATTCTTGCTTGAAATTGTATCTCAAGGTTATTTCCTCTATAAATAAGACTACACCTAGGTTAAATAGTAGACATTCTACACTAAAAACATTTGTAAACTAATATTAGAATTTTAGAATGACGGCACTAGGGTGAACACTTCAACCATCTCCAAGGAGAGAGCTAAAAATAAAGATACAAATACAGCGCAAAACCAAGATTAAGCTAGTTTAAATAGTAGACAATTTACACTGAAAGAATTTGTAAACTAATATTGGGATTTTAGAATGAAGACTTTGGGTGAACATTTTAGCCATTTCCAAGGACATAAAGCTAAAAATAAGATACAAATACCGTACAAAACCAAGATTAAATAGAGAATGATAAGAACTTTAGACCTGTGACAAAGACATTGAAGATTTAATATTTTTCATTAATAAATATTCATGAATTAATTTGATATAGATTAAGTTTTTCTCCATTCCTTTTGAATCCCTCATCTCTCTTTTCTTTATTATTAATTTTTCATTATTTTTTCTTTCTAAATATAATCTAATAATTAAAAATATTTAATTAATCTTTCCTTTATTTTAATGTGTAATTTATTTTATTTTAATTCTAATTTATTTTTTTTAATTCTACCATTGTTTAATTCATTCTATTAATCTAAATTAATTTATATCCTATAAATAACCATTATCAATTAAAAACTCTAACAATTATATATAATAATTAATAATCTCTGTTTTCTTTCATGTCAACTTCATTTTCACTCCTCTATTATTTTGTTAATTTAATTAAATTAATTATCAACGTTTCACTATAATTTTAATTTTAATATTGTTGAATATTTTAATTCATTTTATTTAATACTATTTATTAATATCTATATATAAATAAAGGGGGTCTTCCTCGGAAGTGGGGTGTAGTCAATCATATGGCATTCGTTCAAACAAGCCAAGTTGAGACATGTGATTCTGGTTGGGCAACAACAGAAACGCCAATCATGGTGTACAGTGACAAGCTCATGGCCGTTACTCAAAGTTCGTGATCTCTATTAATAATGATTTGGAGATATGGCACCCATAGATGAAAAATCACGCCTTGGTCTACAATTTATTGGGTATTTGGCCCTGAAAAGGGGGTCTTCCTCGGAGGTGGGGCTCTTCCTCCTTCCAACAACTTGTGGAAAACTGATATCTTGGCAGGGATCTAGAATGCGATTGGACAAATTGTGAAACTCTAGGAGATGACAAATAGACGAAGGCATGCAGCCTAACGAAAAACAAACAAATCAAAGAACAAATTATATGAAAAGCAAAAATGTAATTGATATTCACAATGATGTATTTTCAAGTTCAGTAAGTGAAACTCTATGTTAAACAAAGTTTCAATCTACTTTCCAATACAAACTTATTTACACCAAATTCATAGAATACTAATAGAAATCAAACCCTTTCCAACTACCAACAAATTTTCACAATACTTTGTGATCCAAAATTAAAATAGATGTAAACAACTCATTTTGTATTCTTTTTAAATTCTATTGGTGTTCTATATAATATGTTTACATCTAATTAATCTACCAATAAACATACAAATTCATTAACCACAAATAAAAAATTAACTTTATTATTATTTCAGTTTTAATTTAATAAAACATTATATTTATTTTTTATAAAATTTACTGTACTTTCACATTTAATTTACATATGAAAATGTAACATTTGTTTAGTAATTTTACATCTATTTAGTAATTAGATTTATATTAAAGAGAACAAATATATTAAATGTATTTCTACTTTGATTTAATACTCTCAAACACACATTTAAAATCAATAAAATCACTTCTTTGAAGTATGAACTTGAGAACTCCTTGAACCAAGCCTTCTCAAGGTCAAATAAGTGAAACCCCTTGTGGCTGGCACTACCAATTGAAGTCCAAATTACTCAGATTTCACATGCAAGTGAAAAAAAAATCCAAATTACTCAGATTTCACATGCAAGTGAAAAAAAAATGAGGAACAAAACGATAAGAGATTACCCCATTCTAAAATATGCAAGCCAGAGCGAAATCAATGTAACTTGGATATATGTAATTGAAATAACATTGGGAAATCATGTCATTTTCTCCCACAATGTCGAACAATGGGAGACCAATAACATCAACAACTCCTCATGATTTCTCTGCAAAACATTATTTGCAGCTTAATCTATGTCATTTGTCGGAAGGTCTAACTATGTTTCCCGCGTAAGTTTTCCTAATATTTGTACTCAAGCAAGATTTCGAATATTTTTGCGTTGTCATAATGAAGCGCACAACAGACGCCCAATTTGCATGCTGTTATGAGTTTCGTTAAGACAAGCACGCTGGCTTGAAGAATAATTACAGTTAAGAGATCTCTTAAGAATGGCAGACCGTGTCCAGAGATACTGAAGATCGGGCTCTATGCCAGACGAGGAAGCCACAAAAATTAGGCGATAAAACCCATTACTCATATGGAAGAGACCTAAAGCAAAGCATAAACTTCCCATTACACATAGAACACAAATAATTAAGTACAACTCTTCAGGTCCTTCTATCTTTTAAGCTCATCCATCAAAACTGTGCCAGCGTACCTTCTGCAACTTCTGATAAAAAACCAAGGACCAGAGCCATACAAAACGCCCTGAAGTATTAGGGCTCTCCCTTCATGATTACTGTAATGGATGGGCTCTCAAACACGCTGCCATTAAAAGACAGGTAAATCGTCTAAATTAAAAATAAAGTCTATTGAGGAGACTATAATTCAAGCTTTAAAGCTTGCAACATCGGCTCTTCAGGCTATGTGAATGCTTAGGCGAAGTACTTCTGAGAATGGAGAAGGCTAGAAAATGAATCGGGCTAAAAAAACAAGTTTCCATTAATCGAATGAACAAATTTCCTGCATCTCTAGAGAAAACCGCATCGCCAATTCACACCTTATCCAAACTTATCTTTGAGAGTAAGCGCTGGGTAATTAAATAAGGAGAGAATGTGAAATCAGGCAAAAATAACAGCAAAGAAATACATATGACCTCTGTAACCTGCGATGAAAATAATCAACACTATCAACTACCTAAAATACTGCCGCAGAGCGCTTGAAATGTAAAGCGTAGTCACGAAAAGCTTTTAACCCTATAAACAAGCGTAGGAAGTAAAATTGTAACCCTAAACCTGTGAGAATCCCAGCAGTGAACCAAAAGAGGGGAGCTACTAATTTGAGCAGCCCTTCTCTCATCCCATTGAAGAGAGTTGGAGAGTGAGAAATGAATGTGGTTCAGAAAGGGTTAGAGCTTATCAATTTAAAAGGGGGGACAGAGGTCAATGGAGGGTGAAGATGAAACGGTGAAAGATGGACGCCCACTGATAATTATTATAGCGATAATTGTTATAGCGATTATTTTCCTGAAAACCCAACTTCCGAAGCTGTGATAGCACTCTCAAAGGAAGACTTGGTCCAAAGCCCCCCTGTGGGAGTACAAGCAGCATTCTCGCCTCCCTCTATATTTGCAACTGAAACAACACCGCAAAATTTTTCAGGGAAGTTTTGCGCATACTCTTTCATAAACAATGGCCTAGGACTCTATGTTTTCCCAGAAGCAATCCCATTGTTATTGCTATAAGATGAAACGGTGAAACGCTATCACAGCTGGAAATGAAAAAGAATCGCTATAATAATTATCAGTGGGCGCGCATCAGATTCCATTCCTTTCGCCCACCGAAGTCCGCCATTTTCTCTGGCGGGGATAGCGGGGGAGTGACGGTCAAATTGCCCGTTGAACATAATTGGAATTTCTCTATTAAAATGACTCAAATGAATATTATAGTTGCAGAAACTGTCAATTTCGATAAGTCTTCCCCATTTAATTTTTTTTTGAAAATTTTGTTTTTGATATTATAAGTACAAAAACTGTCAATTTTGTTATGGGCTTCATAATCAAAATTCATGTTTTTTTAAGATTAAAAAATAAAAATAAAAAATTATTTCAGAATAAAAAATAGTTATTAATTTTTATTTAAATGTTTTATATATATAGTTATTAATCTTCAAAAACTGAATAACGTTAGTGTTTTATATTTATTAGTTATTTCCTTAATATGCTTTTGTTTCAAAGTTTATTGGATTTTTATTTTAGTATAGTTTGTTTCAAATTTAATTAAGTTAGGTTAAAGATATACTATAATTTATAAATAAAATAACTTTTTCATAAGATTTTTTTAGTTAATTTTAATAAAAAATTGACAAATATTTTTAAAAACTTGAGTTTAAATTGTTTAATTTGTATAATTAATTCGAGTGTTCCATGCGATTCAAGGTGTTAAATCCATTTATGTATTCAAAAGTGTATTTTAAACAACAAAAAATCACATTCTTGGTTGAAATTGTATCTCACGACTATTTGGTTTATAAGTAAAGTAAGACTACACCTAGGTTAAATAGTAAACATTCTCGTCTATAGGTAAAGTAAGACTACTCATAGGTTTAAATAGTAGATATTCTACACTCGAAGCATTTCTAAACTAATATTGGGAAGCATTTCTAAACTAATATTGAGATTTTAGAATGACTACTATTGGGTGAACGGTTCAGCCATCTCCAAGGACATAAAGCAAAAAATGAAGATACAAATACTCGGCAAAACCAAGATTAAATAAATGGCTAGGTTAAATAGTAGACATTCTACACTTAGAGCATTTGTAAACTAATATTGAGATTTTAGAATAAAGACTTTTGGGTGAACACTTTAGCCATCTCCAAGGACATAAAACTAGAGATGAAGATACAAATGCTACACAAAACCAAGATTAAATATAAAATAATTAGACCTTGGATGCTCGACAAGAATGTCCAGAATTTAATACCTTTTATTAAGAAATATTCATTAATTAATTTAATATAGATTACAGTTTTCTTCTCCATTCTTCTCAATCCCCTCATATCTCTTTTCTATATTATTAATTTTTCATTAATTTTCTTTTTAAATATTAATCTAATCCTTAATAATATTAATTAATTCTATCTTTATTACAATTCATAATTTATATAATTATTAAATATAATATAATTTATTTTTATTTTAATTCTAATTTATTCTATTTTATTATTTCTTAATCATACTATTGTTTACTTCATTCTATTAATCCAAACTAATTTATATCCTATAAGTAACCTTTATCAATTAAAATTATATATAATAATTTAATAATCTTATTTAATAATCGTTCTCTTTTCTTTGATATCAACTTCATTT
>APFE031574629.1:0-10582 GCA_000404065.3 Pinus taeda | reverse complement strand
ATTGCATCCCGTAAAGGATTTGATCTCAGAGTTGTGTATAAAACACCGATATGGATAATGGTTATGAATTTGCCTTTACATGCCTTCTTTAAGTATTCTTGATTGCTGAATGATATTGAACAAGGGTTGCATGTTGATGTCTCTGTAAGGGGACCGAACCTTTCAAGATAGTCATATACAGCATGATAGGAATTGCATTTTAGTTGTTAATAGCACATGATTTAATGCTTAGTTAGTTTAACAATAGACTTAATCTCAGCACTGTAACTTAGGAGTCATAGATTTAGAGTAGATCCTTTATGCTTATATATTTTAGGCACACGCCTCTAAGTAAACGCACCCTGGGTTGACAATTAATTTAGACCGATCTAGCCCCCTAGATAGGACACTACACCTACATCTTAGACACTCTATGTTTTAATTTCGAGTTTCCTGTGCTGGGGTGGAGATGGACTCCACAGGACCCCATGCCCATTCATATCTATCACCAGAAGTTGTGGAAATCCCATTATAAACACCACCTATATCAAATCTGCAATGGATTCATGTTACCCATTTACTATGCAATTTTTGATAAACCTGCTCCTAAGATTTCCTCTCAAGCAGAGATTGACTTGAAAACCTTAGGAACCTGGTTCAGAGAAGAAAAATTTACCTATGTAAGAGTTTTCGACAGTCAGGCCAGGCCTCATGTCCTCCCCTTGTATATGCCAGACAAACTATTGGCTCAAGAGATAGCATATCAGCTTACATCCGCATCAGCTACAAAGACTCTAAGGAATTCAAAGAAGCAAGTATGGCCTCCTTTTCCTCTAAGATGTGGCGTCTACACCTTGCATGACTACAAGCATGCAGAGAAAGAGGCAGAAAATATTAATATACTGAATCTCGCCACTCTTCCTAACAGACGATTTGATCCAAACAAAGTCGTCTATAATGTTCTAGAGCAGGCCAAACTCACTAAATTTGAACATAAAGAAGATGAGTTTGATGACCTATTCTCCTTGGCCGAGTCGTTATTTCAGGTGCAAGCGATAGCTAAAATGAGATACCGCGACGACGGGTTAGTCAAATTTAACAAACTTAGAGAGCATAGGTTGCAAACTCTGCCTCTAGATTTTTTAGCCACTACCTCGATGACAGAGTCAAGCGAGCCTGAACAACAACTTACCAATGAACCTCCTGCTACATCAGAAATTTTTTAAGAAGTCCAAAGAAGAGAGCAGGAGCAAATTCAGAGGAAAGAACAGGAAGAAGCACAGAGGAAAGAACAAGAGGAAGCGCAGAGGAAAGAACGAGAGAGAATACATGAGGAGGAACAGAAAAGGCAGCAAGAGCAGAGCAGCAAGGATGTGAATCCAAAGCGGCTGATACACAGGATACAGCATCAAAAGAGGTTCCAAGCGAAGGAACCAGCGGTCTACCCCCTACTACAGAATTAGAAATAATTCCCAAGGATCCTTCGGATCAAATCATTTTGCAAGTGGAGGATATTCCTCCATTGGATGTCTTCTATAGCCCAAAAAGACAGGGTTGTAATAAAGTGACAGCGGAAAAGGAGAAGGATTGATCAACCTTCCCTGTTCCCTGAACAAACAGTGATAGCCAATGTAGTTTGGAAGGAGGAATTCGATCCTTCTGATGACTGACAAAGTTGTCCCAATATGCTGGAGCCTATTCAGCGACCACCATGGACAAGGCATCAGAGGTGAGCAATTTGTTAAAATAAAAGGATTAGGCGATCGCTTCGTTACAAGCACAGCTATTGGAGGCACAACAGTAAGCAGAACAACTACAACAGCAATTGTCCACGCAACAACAGTTAAATAACCAACTGAACAAGCAGTTGCATGAAGAGAAAGAGAGGGCAGATTTGGGTGCGATTCAGAGACAGAAAGAACTATCGGAGGCATTAGAAAAATTGAAGACAATGAATGAACAGATGGTAAAGACAAAATATGAGAAAATTGCTCAATTATCAGGTCAAATAGAGAAGTTCAAGAGTCTTCTGCAGCCTGTCGATTTCAGAGCAGAGGCAATACAGATTAATAAGGCACTGATAACACAAATAAGATTATTGTGTCATAAAATTTCTCAAGTTGAACCTCTGTGTGACATAACAACATCTATAATAGATAAATCAGTTGATGCCAGACAGGACTTAGAGCAGGCTGATGAGACCTTAACGGATTTTCTTACTTGGCAGGACACTAATGAGGGACAGGCAGTGAGCTTGCCTAAAATCTTAGAATCCCATAAAGAAATTCTATTCATGGAGTGGCAGTCCCAATTGATGAAGGCAGAGAGAGCAGTTTCTACATGCAAATTATCCACAAATAATTTGATTGAATTGATTAATAATACTCTCTATTTATCTAACATGATCTCTCAATGTACACCAGGTAAATTACTATCGGCCAAAACATTGGAGCAATCATGTTACCAAGAGCTAGAAAAGAATGGGAGATTGATCACAGGGATTAAAAGTTTAACTTGGGACACCTATTGGTTGTTCCTAGTAAAACCACACAGCCAGAGAGCCACCCTCAAGTGCCTAATGGATGCAATCGGGTGTATCATTCTCAATATACATGATGCCACCTATTCTACTCAAATCAATTCTCGTGTTAGCCGCCCTGAAGAATTGGAACCGATGCTGGCGATATGCCAACTCAGGTCAAAAGGCAAACAACCAGAGTGATGAATCATACTGCTGACTACCAGATTGCTGTGGGGGAGATATTCAAGATCGAGTTATACCAATTTAGTAGCATTTTAATTTTGTAGTTTGTCAGTTTAATTTAGTATTTATAGACCCTTTCATGTATTTAGAAAGGGTCGTAAGTTTTTGTATATGAATTAAGCCTGAAGTTGCACTACTGTACTTCAGGCATATTCTTTTATAAAGACTGGACCAATTATTGCAATTTTGATAACGAAGCTTTTATGTGGATGTGCACTACTGCCTTTATTTAAAAGTATTTCTGAGTCGAAAGAAGGAATTCGAATTGCGATTGATGTTGGGAATGATTTGCAGCTCATATGGTACTACTATCTATGTCTGAATTCATTCTTTTTATGTGAATTGTTATTTGATCATTCTTGCTATTATTGAATATATGCACATGTTTTAACAAGCATTCTTTATACTTTCCACTATTGGATGTTTACAACTTGCTTTTCTTCTAATCATACATGTATCAATAATATAAAAAGAGAGGTGTAACAATGTTTTATTAATTACTTTGTTCAACTAATTGAACAAAGCAATTATTTTTTAAATGAATGTCTATGTTTATTGAATAGTGTCATCTATATGCCTATTGATGAACATATATCATCAAACGTTGCACTTAAGAATAGAAGCTTCCCGGGATAGAATAGTCATTTGTGTTCTCGCTTATAGATTAAGTCATCCATTCATTATCACTTATTAGAAAACTAGTCACTCATCCATCCCTTTTTATTCATTACTCGGAAACGGGTCCCATTATATCCAGTCGGAGCCACCATCCCAAATGGAAAAGGAGCTGTATTAAGGTCCGGACCAGGTGGTTATCCCCCAATGTTGATGCAACGATTTTTGGGGCATCAACAAGGTCCCATTGATCCAGTTTATGATGAGATAAGAGTCCCCAAAAATCTGAACTTTGTGGCATTGTTGTTCTCTGGCAAAAAGGAGGAGATGTCTAAGGTTGTTTAGTTTGGCATAGTTATTTGTGCCCCTCCCTAGCCCCACTTTAATTTTGAAAAATATTGAATCATTTAAATGCAGAAAAACCCCCCCACCATAACCCTCAGGCTGAGCCGAGCCGTCAAAATAGGCCCACGACTATCTTTTGTCTACGATTTTGGGATTGATAACTCTAATGGGACGCTAAATTGGGTCCTTTGGGATCGTGTTGAAAATGGCCAACATATGATTGCATGTGGCTGCCCCCAAGATGTTTTAATCCTAAAAAATCCTTTAGTTCCGGATAAGCCATATACCCTAGCATACAATGAGAGGTAGGTTTTTTTATCTTTTGTGTGGCAGCACTCGACCACCAAGCCTGCCAAGCCTCATTTACGTTCTGACATGCCCAATGGGTTTGAATTGAGAGTGTCGAAGTGATGAAGTTCCAAATTTCGGCTAAAATTGGGCAGTGAAGGAAGAGCTAATCTGTATCTTCTGAATCCGCTTTGCACATGCAGCAGTGAGAAGGGCCATGGAAGCTACACTTTTTTAAATTTTGCTTAGTGGGGATTTTGTTTGAGAGTATGTCCCACATGAAGAGTCGGGATTTGTGGGGGGCTTTCAGTTTCCAGATATGCTGCCACCACCATCAGGTTTCCTCCCTTGCTCGAGTCTCCATAATCGCAGCAAAACATGCCTTTGGGGAATATTTGCCAGTGGGATCCTTTGCCCATATAAGTTCATCCTCCCTATCAATGATACAGACATTAGATTCCTCTAATGCCCCCATGAACCACAACCATTACCCACTCCATCTTTCATTTATTCCCATGTTCTCAAAGGCCAGCCGCTGCAAATTTGGCCAAGCCGGGCGACCCACTGCCGTGATATGGGAAAGTTGTGATATCCCCACCACCATTAGGTCCTGTTGCATATCTCTATGCAGTATGTGTGCATTCCCACTTCTATCCTAGGCATCAGAGCCAATTCTGATCTGAGTACCATCCCCCACTTTCAAGGCAAATACTTGCTTTATGATGTCAAAGGAGTGTGTAATGGATTTCCAGATGCTTGAAATCCCCATGATGTTATGGTTGGTGCTGTGAATCCAGTCTGATATTGATATGGGGTGGATGTACTTGTTGTATACAACTTCCTTTCACAGGCTGTTTGTGGTTATGAATTTCCATCCCATTTATGCTCCGAGGGATTTGTGAAATCCAGTGATTCATTAAGCCCCCATCCACCCCATTTTGGGCTTTGCAATCCTTTCCTATTTAACCCATGCAAAAGTTTTCCCGGCATTTTGACCTCGCCAAAGGAATCTACAACATATTTGTTGGATTCTATGAAGGATTCCTTTAGGTATCCAAGCTCGTGACATCCAGTAGACTGGTATTGCCTCAAGAAATGATTTTATTAGGGTGAGCCTACTGTTGGGTCTTGAAATTGTCATTCACTTCCATTACACTTTCACTATCATGTCCATTATATCACCTCTATTTCACCTTCATTTCAATACCATGTCACTACATTCATCTCGCTTTTATCATTATTGGGTCACATTTATGTTTTTCCAAACTTTATTAATTCTTAGCATTTTAAAGTGAATTTGTGGTTAAAAATTAGAAAATAATGTGCATATGCTTATACCTAACAAGTGGGATGAAATTGTTGACATGTGTAGGTCAAAAGGAAGCTTTTAGAAGACCTTTATGTGGCATCCTAAGGCCAAATTCGAATTTGAGTGGAGAGGATCATGGGATCATGAGGATATGTGTCACATTTCCTATTTGTATTGAAACTCTAAAAAGACACGTGTCTTATCATTTCCTATTTTGATTATAACTCTAGAGGTATAGGGAGAGATTCATGGACTCTCATTAATGAGATGACTTTTTATATTTTTGTATAAATAGGAGATCTCTATCCTTTATTGAGAAGCTTTGTAAACTTGGTTAGCTCAACTTGTTGTACTTTGTAATTTTGAAGAATTTGAATAAAGCTTTGAAGTTCCCAACATGGAAGGAGATGTGAAGTAGGAGATGTCATGGAGCATATTAGAATGTAAGGTAGAGTAGATTTTATTTTGTACTTTTGCTTTGATTCCATTCAAGTATGTTTTGTTGTTTTCAAGTTTTCAAGTTTATATTTTCCATTCATGCAAATTTAATTCATGCAAGTCTGTTCAACTGATTGATTGTAGATTTATTTAACTGTGTAATCTATGCTTGACAAAATAGTCCAAGAAAGTAGTCCTCCTATTTTCCAATTGGTGCTTGGAGCATTAGAGCGCACAGTAGATTTGATGTTAGTTTAATAACTCATGTTGTAAGTGAATATTTCCGAAAGCCCTTTCAGTTGATGGTTCATCTTAAAACTAAGTGGTGAAGTATTTCATTTATGAATGAGTCTTTCTCTGCATTTTTATGTTTATTTTTTCTTAGAACGATGAAGTATTGGATCCCTCCAAACGCTATCACAAGGAGGTAGTTCTCCCAAAATTGTATAGCAGAGTGATAAAACACTTCATTTAGCTGTTATAGTAGATTAGTTGCAATTTCACTTTCAGTCTTAGTCTTTCATTTAAGTTTGTTGCAATCTCATTTTCAATTTTAGAACAATGAAGTATTGGATCCCTCCAAATGCTATCACAAGGTAAATAGTGAAAAACATTTAATTCACCAAAGATACCAAAGAAACCAAAGATATGTCTACAGGATTTCCAACATACTTTGCCACCACTGCTCTTCTGTCTCTGCAGCTTTCTCAAAGTCTCATCAGTCTCTGTGTACCTGAAGAAATTAGGTGGGATAGTGAACAGATGTTTCACCTCATGCTCAATGTAAAATAAATTCTCCAATTTGTCATAAAGGGCTTGGCCAGTTGGGAGTGCCTTCTCTGTTGAAGTACTTGATGATGCATTAACTTGATCAACAACATATTTATTCAACTTTTACCTGTACTCTACATGTCTCATTAGGCGTTCGTTACTCCCCAACAGACTTGGCAAACCCCTTTTATGCAAAATTGCAAATCTTTCTCTCAAAGAATCAATCTCCACCTGCATGTCCTGACATCTCCTTTCCAAATTTTGCATTAGGGTTCTCATGGTTAGAACTTTCTTGATATGCAGAATGGTGCCTGTCCTATCTCTGATTTGCAGTGCCTCCAGTTCTTCACTAGTCTTGGTGTTCAAAAAATGTATTAGCCTGTTAGCCTGTTCAGGCATATGTCTCAATAAAGTTCTGGTTTTTTGAATCTCCACTTGGGCTGCTGTTATTAAATCTATCTGTTAATAAATAACTTGGATAGATCTCCACACGTTGCTAAGGGATTGATTGATGTTGGCCCACAAAATGCCTTTGATTTCTCCCAGAGGCTTATCTAAGAGAGATCCTTTTCCAATACTCTTACCTTGTTCTCTAATTCCTTAACCTCCCTTGTCTTTTCTGCCACGGTCATCTTGGATTTGTCATAGATTTTTTCTAGTTTTTCCAATTTTTCCTTAACCAATTTCAGTTCAGATACTTGGAGTTTTAATTTCTCCATGGCCTTTATTAATTCCTCTGTGGTCATGGTAGTGTTGCTGCCTGGTGCTATTGTTGTTGTTGCTGCTGATGTACCTGTAATGATGTGTGTTGTGGTTGTTGGAACACTGGGAGGCAATGTTGTTTCAGATGTGGAGGGTGCAGTTGTGCCTGCAGGAACTCCTTCAGGTGGCTGGGAGGTCGACTCTCCCTGCTTTTCCTTTAGGGCTTTCTCAAGTTCCTGCTCTATCTCACCCAATCTCTCATTAAGCCTCATAAGCAGGTCCATCATGTCTTCTTCTGACTTCTATTGCACAACTTCCACAGTCTGTGGATGCATGGTAAGAGGCATTTTCAGTTGTTTTCTGAGGGCAACAATTCCCTCTTCTTTCTTATTTATTAGTGTCTTAATGCCTTTGTCATCTTTGGGATCATGGCCCAACTCAATAATGATATCCTCCAAAGATTTTATCCTGTTTTCCTTGGCTAGAGACGAGGCTTTCTCTAAATCTAGCTGAGTAGAGGTGTTGTTTAATGAGTTTTGCGATTTGTGAGCCAACATTGCTTTATTTGCCATCGTGGAGTAGACCATCTCTCCAGTTTGTTTATGCAGCTCAATCTGGTCTATAGGATGAATGTCCTTGGCCAATACCTCCAAATTTGTCTTAATATAGTCAGCTGCTGACTGTGGCTGTTGAACCTTAGGCTTGAAGTAACTCATGATCATTTTGCCCTCCTTGATGTTATAAGCAGACATCAACCTTTGCTAGTTAGTGGGGGCCATCTTGAGGTATTGATTGTAAATCTGTATTCTGAGTGGGTCATTCCTTGCTTTTATCTCTGTGAATGTTCTTTTAATATCAGAGGCCTACTTGCTTTGTGGCATGGTGGATGAAACTTCCACACTATGTTGCCTCTCTAGCTCCTGCCTGTGCAAGCTAGTTGATGTTTCCGCTACCGGGGATGTTTCCTGATTGACTATCTTCTCCCCTTGAAGATTGCCTGTGGTTTCCTCAATAAATTCATCTTCTGATAGAGGGTTCAGCCTCTGCCTTTTTGTCCCTGGTTGCTCTGCAGGTCCACTGATAGGTGTGCCCTCTTACCTGTCCCTCTTTTTACCCTTTTCCTCATTTAGAGGAGTCTGCAATGCAGGAATCTCTACCGCTTTAGTTTGGACAAAAGAAATTTGTCCTTGCTAATCTGCCATTTCAGGATGTTCTGTGTTCACCACTTCCTTGCCCTTGGTCATCCCTGTAACTGGTGCGCTGACCTCTTGTAGAGGCTACTGAGAAGTTCTAGCAGAGGATGTACCAGCTCTTGTTTGTTGTGGCAGTCTGAAAGATACCTATCCAAAAGAGTCCAGGTCAAGGGTTTTTTCAAGGTCTTTGATAACCATCTCCATCTTTTCCTGCGCACTAATTTGTTCTACTAATGTGCCCTCTACCTAGTCATCTTGATTAGCAAACTATTATATTTCAGGGATTCTATGATGTATATAGACTGACAACCTGTTTCTTACTTTTCTGTCACTTATAAAGCTATTTGGGTCATAAGGCACCCACCAAAAACTTTTCTTCAATTTAAGTTGTTCCCCCAGTATCTCCCGAGCATCTTGCCATGCCTCCCTCTTATGGATGATAAAAGGGCCCAATTGGGTTTTAATTCTCAGCTGTGCCTTTTTCTTTGCACTACAATAGTGGGTTAAATCTACATTGATAAGTTTTCTGAAATATTCCAGTGCAAATAGTCTCATGGGCACATATCTAGGCAATCTGAAAGGGCACAGCTCGCATCCATATATTCTGATTACTGTGTGATTTTGGTAGAAGTACTAATCACCTATTCTATACTGTTTGGAAAGATGTAATATCTTCTTCATGTCACCAGTGAGCCTAGGCAGGGGATGTCCTATCAACAGAGTGGATGCTGGGTGAATAAATAAGTCAATAAATTCACAGTAGGTGTAAGGACGCTCATAGGTTTTATGGAAGACTAAGCTCCAGAAAATTACAGACCTCCTGTTTCCCTTACAATCCAATTTCCTGATGTGAAATGGAAAGCTATCTGGATGATAGTATAGTAGCAAGGGGTATATGAAAGATGAATACTTGAAGACTCCTTCTCTCTCCAAATTTATAAATTGGTCATGGATTTTGTTGGTAATGAAGGTGGCATAATCATATTTGACAACAGGGGGTTGTTCTGGAGTAAACATTGACAACAAAGCTAAGGTGATGTCATCAACATATTCACTGGTATTAAATCCCAGAACTAGGGCTATCATGTCAACAATAAGTTGTCATGTTTTAGTGAACCAGACTTGTAGATAAGGAGGTGGTTCTATAGGCTGACACTCTGGTAGCATGAACATTTTAGCAACTTTGAATTGGACAATTTAGAAGCTTGGTCAAGTAAAAGTCCCATGGAAAGACGGGAAAGGGGATCAGTGGGATGTAAGTGTATCATCTCATTGATGGATTCGACAGTTATGTAAAAAATGACAGTTTCAGAAGGATACCTACTGGTTTCAGAAGGACACATAACCGCTCTTCGGACAGGGTCATAGTTGGCACAACATTGGTGAATTATGTCTGGGAAGACATGGACAGAGGGAAGTAAATATCTGGGTAGGTTGGATTCCCAAATTCCAAAAACATCAGAGTTATTTGCATGGTTGTCCTTGATTTGGCAGAAGGTTTGAAGATGGTTGACATAAGTAGTTATGTCTTGAATTTGAAAATATTTGTCAGCCAAGGACAAATAATCCTGGTCTTTATGAGGTGCATTCAAGGGAGCAACATTGAGGGCTGCGGGAGCTTCCATGTTTGGTTCTTGTGTTTTCAAACTGGAGGTTGGGTTTTTGTGAAAAAATTGGTCTAAACAGTAGTTCTGGGGCCCTTCTCTGAGAATTACAGACTGAACTTAACTTGAATTAAGCTCCTTGGGCAAAATTTACAGAGAAAAACGCAATTTGTTGGGTTATTGGTAAAACGGGTAAATACCTGGGTATACAGAGGAAAACAGTGCAACTGTAGGTTGACCAACAAACTGTGGAGCAAGATGCTGGAGTCTGGTCAGGTGGTGGAGTTGGACTTGATTTGCAATCAACTGGATGTAATTCACATACAGCAGTGTGTAGGTTTTAACCCTGTACATAAATTACCTGCATACGAATTCTAAAACAAAGAAAATAAACAATGCGAGAGCATAACACATAAAACACATATACACAGAGATTTCCCAGTGGATCCCAAAACCGGGACTACCAGCTTGATTTTTCATTATGTTCCTTTCAATGTTACAATACATATTTATACATGCCGAAGCATCCAATACCATGGACCGAAAACCATCGCGTCCAAAACCATGGACCGAA
>APFE031574628.1:0-14332 GCA_000404065.3 Pinus taeda | reverse complement strand
CGTCTACTGAGACCAAATTGGTCTATGGACCTATAATTTTCTTAGTTTTTTTTCTTTGGTTCCTCGTCTTTCTTAGCGAGATTGGTGCTACAGCTTTCTTTTCTTTCTCTATGGTCTTCCAACTTTCTTTATCTTGCATCTCCTTCATCTCTTCTGGTTCTTGGGACATTGGTGTCTTAGCTTCGCGATCTATTGTGTTTGTCCTTTTGAAGATAGTCTGAGAAGAAGTTTGGTCTAGGAGATCTGCTTTGTTGTTGAATGAAGATTTATTTGTATTTGAATCCTCATAAAACATTCATTAGAAATTTAAAATAATTTTTATTTATTATATATTACTTTAAACAAAATAATAATTAATGAATTAAATTATAACTTTTATTATTATTTATATATATTATTATTATTTATTTAAAATAAATTAATATTGCAAATTAACTTATATACATTTTAAAAATATATATTAAACAAAATTGTTGAATCATGGAGATTCACTCGCTCGACATAGAGACTCATAATATAGGTTTTTTTCACATCACTCTGGCTTATCAACACTTCATACAAAAACCATAACTCATTTCACATGTTAATATGACATTTTTTTTTTAATTCATCAATTTAATTAAAATGGAATTTGGAGATAAATCTCAACCTTGATTTCCCTACACTATTATGGAGGTTAAATCCCACTATTTAGAGAGGTATCAACCTTTGTGTAAAACAAGTGACAACATTAGCATTTCATATTGTGAGTTGACCAATTAAATAGAGTAATGTTGATAATGCTCAATATGTCGCAAAATTAGTAATATATAACCAAATTCAGCGAATGACAGGAAAAATGAATTAAAATATTTTAATTCTAGATTAGTAGATGTCACAACCTTGGTGAAAAGTTCATGTAATAAAAGTTAATAAAGGAAAAATAAGACCACGGGTAAGGGACACATATTCCAATCTAAATGTTGGGAAAAGATATCCTAGCGAGCATCACTGGATGTGTGTTTTTGGCTAAGGAAATTGGAAAAGGAAAATGCATTAAAAGGAAAAAGGAAATTTTGGCACATATATTTATGAAAATAATGGAAATTAGGAGAAAAGTAAGGTTCAAGGTCAAAGGTTGCATGTGAGGAGGAAACTGAAGGAAAATAATGGAAAATGAAGAAAATAGAGCCTTCATTAATAAAAATGCTTCTGAGGATCAACTGGCAAGCTCTTGGCTCAAGCTTAGTCAGTTTTAACCTTTTGTCAGTTCAAGTTTGGAGCTCTCTCATTATTCTCTCTCTCTCTCTCTCACTCTCTTGGACACTTAGAGTTTTCTTGGAACACTCTAGTTTGGAGCAAGGAAAGGAAAGGAAAAGCAAGTAAGGATCAAGGAAAGGAAACCAGGATCAAGCAGATTCAGTAGAAATACTTGCAGGTAATCTTTTGCATGTGTGATTTGCTCGCTGGTTTGGACATGCATGGCTTTGCATGTTGGTGTATGGTTCTCTTATTGTTGATGGCATGGTTTTGTCGAGTTATGACAATGGTTTTTAGCCTAGCCTTGTCTTTTTCCGGATGCCATGGTATGTTGGGATGTTTATTTCGGTTTTTGAGCTTTGGAATTACCGAATGGATTTCAGAATCTAGGGTGGAGGTGGTATGAAGGTTCATTGCCAAAGGCCTAAGAACCCATTGACTGGTTTTTGCGGGATACACGGTAAATCCTAAGGGAGCAGTTTCAGTTTAGGGCCTAGTTATTCGGGTTTGGATTGTGGTAAAGCATGATAGACAAGGAGACAAAAAAATCCTCATGGACAGTTATGGATTCTAGTTGGCATTCCAAGTTGGTCTTGGTTTTGATCTGAGCACTGGTTTTGGTGTGATCACAGTTTGGTGAGGGCGGAGGTGGTTTAACCTCTGGATTTCGTTGGTTGTTCTTAGATTGGTTGTTCTATGAGATCCACATTCATGCTTGGAATATGGCATGAGGGTGACTGTCTGAAAGAAAGATTTGGTTCAACCATGTCTACGCTCGGGTGGTACATGGAAGTCCCGAGCCTGGTCGGATTTGCCTATAATTAATAAAAGCTAAGTTCTCTTACTTTTGCACTAATTTATATGTGGATTTAATGTTTGTCATATATCTGATATTTATATGGTTTTATGTTGGTTATAATCATGGTTGAATCACTGGTTTATGTCATGGTTATTTCATACATTTAATTGTAACTATTAAATGTATGGATGCAAGACCTAATTGATGATGTAGTAGTTCAATGGAGAAGGAGGTGTTCCTTCTGGTTATGTTTCGTAAGTTGTTTCAGTTGTTTATGCTTTGTCTTATATCCTAGACTATAGGTTGCATTGATGCCAAGTGTTTGACAGAATGTCAGTCCCGATTGGGGATGCTTAGGCCTAGTCCTAAGGGTGATTTTTGATTGATCAACATTGTTATCATGTTTTTAGTGAATTCTGGAAGTTACAACAAGTTGTGGGCAAAGACTAGGATTATGGCTAGAAAAACGGCTTGAATCTCAGGGTCACTGGCACATAATTAGCAATTTTGGTCCACAGTCACTGACAGGTAGGCCTGTGAGAACGAATTTGGTTTCTGGTCGCTCCCTTACCCATAGCATGAGAGTGATTATGGCCTAAGTGTTGCAGAATAGTAGTGGGACCCAAGGACAACCTATCTGAGTGGTTGACTTGTCTCCTCAGGATTCTATTGATGATGTTGGATGACTGTATGTGATATTCCATTGATTCCACTTCCTTACGGTGACATAGGAGATCGAATCTGATTGTAGTAGCCTCTCTCCTCATGTTTATCCTGCTTGGCACAGTTACTTTGGGTAGACCTAGGAAGGGCTGTTATAGTAAATCTCTATGTTTTTGGTTTGATGCATAAAATTTCAAAGTTCCCTTATTTTCTTTTCATAATCTTAACATATTATACATTTTTTATTATATTTTATTTTTAATTATTTATTAATAACATAAAAATATTTTAAATATTCTTAAACATTTTCTATGTTTTCTTAAATATTTATCTCTACTAAAACATTATTATAATAATAATTTAATTGCAATTTGAATGTTATTAATTGTTTAATTTTAAGAGAGGGTATATATTTGTTGTTATAATGAAAAAATTAATTGTGGAGAAGTAAGAGGGAGTGTGTAATTCTTTTCATATCAACATGGAGTTTGACATATGTTTTTAAAATAAAATAAAATAAACATTTTTCATTAAACAAAAAATATAATGTAGCATGAATTTAAAAAAAATACATATTTGCTTAGCTTTATTTAAAAATATAAATAACATTATTGACTTCACTTTCACTATATTTATATTCAAAGAAATGTATAATTTTTTTATTAAAAAAATATAGTTTCATCAATTGATTATGTAATATAAATTAAAAAACTTAAATAAAACTTTAATTTGTAGAAAAACACTAAACACATTAAAATAAGGAGTTGTCTTTAGTGCGACTTTTTGTACTTTTCACTACCAGAATCCGGCAGGAAAATTTGAGGTGAAATCTTGATTTGTGTTATTTAAACTAGTTTTTTGGGTGTATATATGGATTCAATACCCTGAAAAACCCTTAGGTTACTCGATTGTGGAAGGGTTACCCATCAGCTTATGATTTCAATAAATTTCTACCAGATTTTAGAGAAATTAGACCGGAAAAGCTTCCAAAAAGTCTCACTAAAAACAACTCGTTCAAATAATATATATTTATATTTAAATCACTATTATAATTAAAATTTTTGTTCTTGCACTACTCCACATACCATCCACATATGCACCTCCTACACTGACTTCTGTAAAGTTGAACTTACGTAATACACACCATTTCGTAATATCGCTTTAGATATAAGGAAATTCAACTGAAGATTTCATTGGAAATGAGGATTGTTTTCGCCCTTATTACATGACATCTTCATTACACATAATCTGACCTTCTATTGAAAACACAAACTCACCTACTAATGAAGCCCAACCTCCACAATGCATGGACCTTAATGAATGGGAATTACTCTCCCGACTGCATCCTACCAATACCAATGGCATCCACCTAAATCACCTTGACATGCTTGGCCTTTGCAATTTTTAAAACAACCATATTTAGGCTCATATGACTATCTCATTCAACCTACAAAAAATAGAGCCGCATACAATTCATTGAAAATACTCACTCCATCCACCATATTTATTCAACACGCAACAATCTAACCCACTCTAACTCATTATCTCCAATGCAAACCAAATCTCTCAGCATTATTTCCAATCATTTTGTTAAAAAAGATTTTTTTCCTCCTTTATGAATGATTATACAAAGTATTGTTGGAGCCAAAAAAATCCTTCCTAATAAATTGTATTAAAAAAAAAATAGATCTCTTACTTGCTTAGGCCGTTCACTAATCATGTTTGTTATAAATCTTCAACTCTCCTTATATTTATAACTAATAATATTATTTTTTATAGATTTCCATATTCATATATTTATTTATTTCAACTATATTATATTTATCTATTTCAACTATATTACAAACTATAAAGAACAAAGAACAAAAATCACAATTATAAAAAAATCACTTACTAATAACAATACTAAATTTTCTCTTTCACTCAAACGGTAACATACCACATTTATCTTCGTCTACATATCACATTTGTCTTAGTCTATACTAATTTTCCATATGTTCTCCACTTAGAGAGCTAGTGTTTCCTTTGGTTAAAACCTTTAACGGTAATAGTTTTACTGATTTTTAACATAAAACTCCGTTAGTTTATGAAGCAACCCAATGACTGAAACCTGCGAGAACGCTAAATAGGGTTAACATAGGGTCAAACATCATAATTCAATATATTCTGACTCGAGGATACCTGAGCCTTGGGTCATAATTCAATACAATCTTCTTTTGAGGCATCATTGGTTTTCATATACTCATCTTCGAAAATGTTTCACCCCGCATTTTCCAATATTTGACTTGGGAAACAACAAAACCCCCAATTTTCTAGAATTTCATGGATTGGAACTCATTCAGGATAACTTGCAATATTTTTATTTTTATTTTTATTTTTTAATTAAAACTAATAGTCTATTTGTACGGATAACAAAACAATATCAATATAATAATATGATAATAAGATGTTGGATAATTTCGCAAATTTTAAATAAATTATAAGATAAAGAGAAATTATACCAACAAACATAATATAAAAAATATTAATAAGTAAAGAAAATATTATAAACAAAGGATAAGATTCAGAATAATTAAAATAGAATATTTAAGTAAAAGATATTATTAAAAAAATAAAAGAAAAGATTAAAAATATTTTTTAAATAGTTAAAAAATGATTAGATGTATTAAATTATTTAGATTTTAATCGTTTTAATATAAATAAATTAATTAAAAATTAAAACTTTTGCTATATAAAATTATGAAATTTGAAAAAGAATATTTAAGTGAAAGATATTATTAAAAATAAAAGAAAAGATAAAAAATATTTTTAAATAGTTAAAAAATGATTAGATTTTATTAAAATTATTTAGATTTAATCGTTTTTAATATAAAATAAATAATTAAAATTAAATCTTTGCTATATATAAAATTATGAATTTTGAAAAAAGTTGTGGAGATAGATTTAAAATAATTTTAACTTATAATTTAAAACCATGTATAATTTGTATTTTCAAAATTAAAAGAAATAGATTTTATTTTTTTTATTTTTTTTTTTTTTAAGTTTGTGTTTTCGCTAAAAGCAAAAAAAGTTGAAGCACATGAAAAGGAATATTCTTTTTTAAATTACTTCAAACCCTATCCAAAACTATCTTATGCTCAAATAGAGATGGCATAAGGATATCAAATCTTGACTAAACTTTTGGGTATAAAGGAGCAGATCATTTTGTCAAATAAACATAATACTAAAAGTATTTTTACTTCAAAATATAAGAGAAAGTGTATTGTAATAAAGGGTTCTAGTAAAAAAAATTAAGCTATTATAAAGAGGTGATTGGCTCACATTTTGAAAAGTCAAAAGTATCTATGTCTTGAACAATCTAAAAGAGAAAATAAGCATTGCTAAAATAAGAACACATTCCCTTAAACTCCATAAAGAAAATAATTAATAACAAATCATACTAATATGCACACATAATTCATAGATGTTGTATTTTGTAAAACCCTTAAAGAAAAACAAACCAGTAATATTGTATTATTTCTTTGATCAAATTTGGCTAAGCCAACCAAGTGAGCCTTCACGACTGAACTCCTAGTCCATGATAATGGAGTATTGCCAAGCCTTTTAAAAGCTTCATTACAAATAATCCACGGGCTTCACTTTTTTGAAACTAAGAAGTTTAAAATGAAAAACAGTTTTGTAATATTCCTAATGTAAAATTTGCAGTGATAACAAAGACGTGTAATAATTTTCAAAACAAAAGGTACTCGACAATTGACACATAAACAAAAAGTTATCATCAAACACCGAAATGATTCTTTTTCATTAATAAAATATGTTGGAGTACAATAGAATATGGATGAGGTACACCTCGGCTTGCACAAGGTAAGTTACAAGCCTCAGGTGATCAATACAAAAAAGCCCAACTGTTGTAGAAGTGCTTCTCTCTAGGAAACTGCGTTGTCCCTCTAAATCTATACTATTCGTTGACTTCAAGATCTGCTTTTCCCCCTCAAAACAACCCAAAAATTTCTATAAATTGATGAGTGTACTCCTTGCCAAAAACCCTGAAAAACCGAGAAATGGTTTTCCCTCATTTTGACCCTCCAAATTTGGCCTTCTAGAGCTTGGCCCTCCTCCAACACTAGGAATCAACACCTGTCATTGGAACTGTTGTATCCTGCTCCCAAAATGTCAAGAAACCTCCCAAATCAGCCTCCCAACAAATTCCCCACAACCTATCTCTTCAATCCTCTGGGTAAAACTCCCTCCAAACAACCCCCTCTAGTGACTACACAATCCTAGTGAAGATGACGCAGTCCCTTACACCAAAAACTCGACCTCGGTGATTTCCTATCCCTTATGTTGTAATATTGCTCCTCTGAGATGAAAACCTGATAAGAATTCCCCCAACAACCACTTCGCTCCGAAATCTCAAATCTACTTCTCCACACAAACACACAATCTCTCCCACCACGTTTGTCACGCCCCCAAGCATACGGTAGTCTTTCAACCGTGCTAGGCAAGGTGCGGCACTACCAACCATTTTCTTTTCACCAATACTTATGATTGTAGACTACGCCTTAACATTCCATACTTAGTTTTATTTTCATTACCAAGTATTATTAATGTGTCTTTATACCAATGAACACCCATACACATTCATTATCAACAACATTATACAAGAGAAATGCATAGCAGTATAAAGGGAGGAGCAATTCCCTGCAATATGAGTCTGCCTGAATCAATATATTATACAATCTTCACTTTTACAAAGTACAAGTTAAATCTTGGGAAACCCCAAATTTACACTTAGCCAATTTTTCACAACTTCAGCAAACTCGGTTGCCCAACTCGTCACCACCTCCGCATGGTCGTTGCACGACTCACCAACCCTTCATTCAGCTTGTTGCGCGATGGTGTTGTTTGCCCAACTCTGGCGTGCCTCCAAGTCGCCACACAGGGGCGCCTCTGCGTAAGGTACACCTCTGTTCACAATCTCAACACTTCACCAAGTCACCGTGCACACTTGCACGACGGGCGAGCGCTCACCTGAGTCGCCAAGACACCCGTGCCAAGTCGTCGCACAAACGGGGCGCTCCTCTGTTTCATCGTCGGGCACCTTCGCACAAAGCAGACGCTCCTCTGTTTCCACCGTCGGGCACAATTTCGCACAAACCGGGCGCCACACATACACCATGCATGCCTCACCCAACCACCGGGTGCTCCTTCCCACGCCTTCACCCAAAACCAAGAAGAATGCATAACTCCGTGCGGCCTCGCCCAAGAACGGGCGCATCCTCCAAATCTGCACCTTTCTTCTCTTGTGCGTCAACCTTGTAGTTCTGCGCCTCTCCTACATGAGCAAATGATGTTGAGCAATTTTGTGATGACAAAATGAGTTCCAACGCACTCTGATATATTTGCATTGTAGGGGAGGTCATGGCTTGCCCAGCCGACCTCACCCATGCCCTTTCTCCATCGCAAAAGCCCCCTAAGTCTCATGTCGGCGTCCATACAAGTTAACACCCAAGCTCCACGCCTATAAATAGCTCGCTCCCTTCTCACTTGTGTGCATTATGTCATTGCACACTCAAGTCGTGAGCTCACACCTATGTCGGAGCTACAAGTCGTTACATCCTCCTCCACCTGAAGTAGTTGTCGTCCTCGACAACATACCATCCTGGTAGCTATCCACCAAGATCAACAATGTCTGTCTCATCCATGATGTCAACTCCTCCACATACTGCAACCATCCCTGCAACATATGTAGAACCACTGTCTCCATCATGTCTCGCCTTGGCAACCATCTGTCACCAAGATCACCATACCCAGGTATACACCCATCGATATGTTATACATCGGAAATCATCTCAATCCATGAACATCGACCACATTGTCACAATCTCCACATGCTGCTCCCCATCGTGGAAGATTGGTCCCTCCATCTGAAGCTACATGCCCACTGCAACATCTCGGGTCGACCTCATCATGTGTCATCCTCGCGTGAACTACTGCCATGGTACTCCAACAAATAATAACACATCTCTGCACATTGAGCTCCCCCATGTCTAAACTAGTTGGGTAGCTAATCCAACTGTCACGTCCAAACCATGAGAATGCACATCCTCATGCCACCATCAGTTGTTTCTCTGAACATCCTGTGACATCCTCAGCTTGATCAAGAATCCATCCATATAAGTGTAAGCCATGCTCAGGTCCATGAAGTAGCCGTCATCTCATCTACAACATGTTGTCCATGATGTTTGGTGTCTATGAAATCAGTCACATCTATCCCAACATCATCATCCATATGTGTGCCTCCTCAATATGAAGAGACCATCTCATCGAACTCCAATTCTCGGTGTGCCACATCCAGGTCCATGAAGCAACCTCCATCATATATGCAATGTGTCATCCCTCAAGTCTGCCATATAAACAAGTATACACCTATCTCATCTATCCATGTGTTGCCCATGATCATAGATCAATCAGCTCCCATGTGTCAAAAGTAGTTGAGTCTCAGCTCAACCCATGCCCAAGTGTTGCCACCAAGGCATCATCATCAACGTAACTCCATCACTCCAAAGTGTCTCATATTGATCCTTTACATCAAGTCACTCTTTCAAGCCATCCCCATGCATGTACTTGAAAGTATGCACCCCATCCTGCATCAAAGTCTCTGACCTCAGCTCCTCAATGCATCAGATCTTCCAAGTCCACCATATATGAAGTTCCTAAAAGTCACAACAATCTCATGTCATCATGAGCTCCATAAGCCATCCCCAACCAACATCCAGTAAGCATACAAGTCTCGGCCCAAGGGTCTCTGCAAGATTCCTCAGCTCTTCATGTAGTAGGAATGCTCCATAGTCTGCTCACAACTCCATCCAAGTCCATGGCCTTGTTGTACAAGAGTGCACAACCTCTCCATCGGCTCGTACATAAAACATCTCCATGTCACACTAGCAAATCCACCTGCACAACATCTTTGCTTTGGCACTCCTCATTGGATGCCTATAAGTGACACCTCTACAAGTGCTCCCGCATAATGTCCCTACATAAGACTTCCATGCTCCATGTCTCCAACTTTATGTCCATGACTAAGTTGCCATGTAGTCCAACCAAGTAGACCCATCACAACAATTAGTCATCCTCACCCAAGTCTGCAATCTTCGGTCTAGTGAACTCGGTCACCCAACCATGTCATCATGTCATGAGTCTCTTCTATCATAGCTCCCCCACTGAAGGTTCCACCAAGACTTTCTCTTCGTCTCGGCCATGAGAAGTCCACCCAAGCAACTCAAGTGTGTGCCCTCTAATCTGTCCATGAGTCATGCCAGGCACTTAGCCAATGTGACTAAAGCATGACCCATTCATCCACAACGATCATCATGTTCCTCCCTTGTCATGGGCCTTTGTACCTTCTACCATAAGGTCACAAACAACCCCAACAAGTCTTGCAATAATCAACAATCCTTGCTTCTCCATACAAGGTCTCATCATAGACACCCATGGTAAGATGCTCCCCTGCATCGACAAATTTCTTTTGCCGTTCCCTGCATACTGTCCATCTACCAAATGCTCAAGTGAAACACAAGTATAAAATGTACTTACATCGTCATCATGAGGTTCCTCCATGAGAGTACCCTCATCCATACATGTATGCAAACTGCATGATCCTGGTCCAACTTGATCAATCTCAAGATCATCCTCCATGATCAGGGGCTCATGTCCCAAGTGTCGTAAAATGCTCAAACTTGTAAGTGCTCAAAATTGGCTTGAACCTAAATGACCGGATAGATCTCGTCCTCCCGATTCCAGTGCCACAAACGGTTCGAAAAACGGTCACCGTATGTGAAAGTTACGTCAAAAAAAAAAAATCGCCCAGTAACCTTTAAATTTTGAATTTTCAAAAAAAATAAAAAAAAAAAGAATATTCCACAGAATTTTCCTTGGAATATTCCTTTTGGGCAGGCCAATCAGAATCTGCCACGTGGCAAGCCTGGAGGCTTCCACATGGTCGAGGATGACGTCAACAACATATGGGTGTGTTGTAAAATTTTGTTTTGCATTGGCAAGTTTCGAACCCATGACCAAACTGCCACAAGCCCAATGCCTTACTGTTAGGCTACAAGAGCGCTATTTGCATAATTGGCGGTGGCATGTTTTTTTAAAGTTTGAAATTGCCTACAGGGGGGAACGAAAGGGGCCAGCCCCACCTCCATATGACTTCCGCCCAGGAACCGAGGGCTTATCTCTAAACCGTCGGAGTTAGCCATTAATTAACTGCAGTTAACTGGTGGATTTCTTGGTGGAGCGCCAAATTTGGCGGTCCCGCCATAATTGGCGGGGCTAACTGACCCCAACTACAGTTAGCTGGAGTTCTTTTAGACTAAACTGGGGGGAATCATTAAATGGCCATAACTTTGGCTAGGAAAGGTGGTTTTGGACGATTTTTTTTTAATTTTTGGTATTTTGGACGTTATGAAGCCATTAGCACAGGTCTTTCAGCCATCAGAGGTCATTTGCATAGGTTTTGGAGCCGTGGAAGTTCTAGGAGCCACTAGGGCCCAGTATTGTGAGAGCTGTACCAGGTTGCAGGTATCCATTGGAGGTGAACCAGCAGTCAATCCTGAAGGATTCATGTGTTCTGAATCTGATTTTACAGTCTATTTCACCTGTAGAGAATTCTATTCAGCTGTAAATTCATTTTGAGCATTTAATTAAAACGAGGACAAGCCCATTTGGGAGCCTTGGACCCAATAGACGTAGCCCAGGAGGGGTGAACTGTTTCATCAACTTCTTTTTCATCTGTGGTTGATTTATTTTGCAGAAAAAATTCGTTTTAATGTGTTAAACAGTAAAAGGAAATAATTCTGCTATGCTTGATTGGATCATGAACAACTGAAAATTTCATTTGTTTCTTTACTGGAAGACATGGGAATCTTTTAAACATGTTTACTACTGAATTGAATACCTTGCAAACCTTTTTCAAGTAGTTTCAAATTCAGATCAAGTTGGTATCAGAGCTATGTTATTGTTTCTTTGTATCAAAAGAAGTCAAATAAGCTATAGACAGAGCTTGAAACGAGCCAGGAAGCCTTCGAAATGCTCTTGTTATACAATTGCAAAGTAGATAAATGCTCTTTCAGTCAATCTCTAGTGTAGTTGTCTTTTGATTGTTTTTGTGCAAAGATCTTCTAACTGTCTTGCAAGTATTGATGCTTACCAGGTTGAAACTTAAAAGAAGGGAAGGACAATTAACTAGAGAACGAGAGAATCCTCAGTAAAGGAAGGTCGGAGAGCCATCACCTTCACCTTCAATTTCATCCTCAAGAGTCTCAGCAGAAGCTTCAAGAATGTCTGAACATGAAGGATAAATTCCTACAGACAGGGATACAAGAGAAGAAGAAAGAGTCTTCATAAAAGCTTTCTTGGACCTCACTGAAATGGTGAGGATATTGTACCAAGAAAGAAATGAGAAATTGGCTTGAGAAGGGTCCAAACATCCCCAGGAAGGAGAGGGTTCTTCAGGAGGTAAGAAGGATGATGATCATTGCAAGAAAGGACATGGAGGTAATGGTGATCCACCACCCCCATCGTCACCTCCTTCCTCTTCATCCTAGTCTTATTCTTCTGTGCATAAGCATAGATCCTCTGGAAAAAGTCCTTTTTTAAAGCTTGATGTAAAATTCGAATTACCTATGTTTAATGGTGAAGTGAATGCAGAAAAACTTGAAAATTGGATTAGGCAGTTGGAAGTTTACTTGAGGATCCAGAATATGCATGATGATGCCACAAAGATTCAGTTGGCTTCTTTGAGAATGGATGGAGCAGCATTGGTCTGGTGGGAGGCCAAGACCAAAGAGGAGATCAAGAAATTTGGTAAGGTTACCTTAACATGGACTGACTTTCTGTTAGCCATTAAAAAACAATTTTATCCTCTTGATCACATGCAGAAAGCCATTATGAACTGGCAAAATTTCAGACAACTTAAGGGCCAGAGTGTCCAAGACTACACCCAAGAATTCAGGAGAAGAGCTCTCTTGTTAGGGGTAGATTTACAGACCCAGGAAAACTTTTTGAAGTATATTGGTGGCTTGCATAGCTATCTTAGACACACCATCTTATTGTTTAACCCTACTAGCTTGGATGAGGTTTGTGTCCAAGCTACCCATTTAGAGGCAAGGGGAAAAACACATTTGAAGAGGGTAGAAACAAGCCCGCTAAGGGGAAAAACAAAGAGAAAACCTCCAAGGGAAAGGGAAAAAAGAATGCATATGTCAAATAGGAGAGTGAGAAGGTGATGATCCAGGTGGATATTGGTGGCCACCTGCCAAGTCCATCTGGACCCCCATCATTGTCTCTTTCAGCATTTTCAATTTCCTTAATTATAGCACAACTTACTATTTTTAACAGTTTTTCGGGTCCTGAACTTCCGGAGCCGTTTTGAGGCCCTAAACGACGTTTTTGGGGAATCCACGGCAACATGGGTCCATATAAAAAAAAGGATGTTTCTCGTTCCAACAATGGTAGTTCTCAGATAGATCTTTCTAACGAGCTATCATACGCGTCAAACGGAGATCGTATGCCAAAGTTACGACCCCGGGAAATTGATGTACCAATTTACCCAAAACGGGGCCCACAATTTGGGGTTTCATCTTCTAGGGTTAGGTTTTGGAATGTGAAGGGTTTTCCATTGTTTCTCAATAATAAATAGGCCTTCGAGCCTCATTAACACAAGTTCGGAACAGTTCAGAGACATGTAGCCGCACATCTATTCTCAGAGATAAGCTACCATCGTCCTAGCTGGTTTATTTCCAATTATGGTTGTAAGCATATTTCGGTATTTTCCATTAATGAAATGAAGTGTTATTTGAGCTGCATCTCTTTATTTATGGTTATCGCATCTCTGTATTTATCGTTATCTCTGTAACCTATTACGTTCCTGTTTAAATCCGGATCAGTGGTATCAGAGCGGTCTGTTTTTTCTCGGTTTTTCTTTATATGTCCCCGACGAGGTCAGGATATAAGGAGTTAGGGCTTGAACTGGTCGAACCTTTGCAAGACCAGCCTCGAAAATCCCGACGGCCTCCCATGGCGGATGAGAAGAAAGACGAGGGGGCAGGAGATCCTATCAAAATCTTGATCGATGAAGCACTCGAGCGGCAAAGGAACGCGATGATGGATAGCTTCGCGCAGATCCTTCAGCGGCTACCTAGAGGTGACGCATCAACTTCCAGCAGTGACTCTGGAAAGGCCACGCCCTTTAAGGTACAAGTTAATTTTGAAATCCCCATCTTCGAGGGTAAAATAGACGCAGATGCCGTAGATAAATGGTTAAATCTGCTAGATGGGTATCTCTCTGTTCATGAATTTTCAAGTCGGGAAAAGATTGTTTTCGCTCTTCTCAAAGCAGCCCCCCACGTCAAGGACTGGTGGGAAACCTACTGCGAGCAGAAGGATGAAAGTACAGGCTCATTATTCTCAGCCGCACCCACTTGGAATGACTTCCGAGATGCCATCAAGGAGCAGTACTACCCTGTCAAAAGCTATGAGGACAAATACATCAGATGGACCACACTGCGACAAGGACGGGACCAAGATGTGCCTGAGTTCAAAAACATCTTTCACACCCTTCGCACACAG